>SAYR01052160.1:1078013-1151592 GCA_004382745.1 Argopecten irradians irradians | reverse complement strand
TGACTCCTCTTATCATTAAGGCTCCAATGTTCTCTGCTAGTGTTGAGGCTTTGACCTCTCTCCTCATATTGGGCTCCAATGTTCTCTGCAGTGTGGGGCTTGAACTCCTCTCATATTGGGCTCCAATGTTCTCTGCAGTGTGAGGCTTGAACTCCTCTCATATTGGGCTCCAATGTTCTCTGCAGTGTGAGGCTTGAACTCCCTCATATTGGGCTCCAATGTTCTCTGCAGTGTGGGGCTTGAACTCCTCTCATATTAGGCTCCAATGTTCTCTGCAGTGTGAGGCTTTAACTCCTCTCATATTAGGCTCCAATGTTCTCTGCAGTGTGGGGCTTGAACTCCTCTCATATTGGGCTCCAATGTTCTCTGCAGAGTGGGGATTTTACTCTTCTCATATTGGGCTCCAATGTTCTCTGCAGAGTGGGGATTTTACTCTTCTCATATTGGGCTCCAATGTTCTCTGCAGTGTGAGGCTTGAACTCCTCTCATATTAGGCTCCAATGTTCTCTGCAGTGTGAGGCTTGAACTCCTCTCATATTGGGCTCCAATGTTCTCTGCAGTGTGAGGCTTGAACTCCTCTCATATTAGGCTCCAATATTCTCTGCAGTGTGAGGCTTGAACTCCTCTCATATTAGGCTCCAATGTTCTCTGCAGTGTGAGGCTTGAACTCCTCTCATATTCGGCTCCAATGTTCTCTGCAGTGTGAGGCTTGAACTCCTCTCATATTGGGCTCCAATGTTCTCTGCAGAGTGGGGATTTTACTCTTCTCATATTGGGCTTCAATGTTCTCTGCAGTGTGAGGCTTGAGCTCCTCTGATCACATTAGGCTCCAATGTTCTCTGCATTGTGAGGCTTGACCTCCTCTCATATTGGGCTCCAATGTTCTCTGCAGTGTGAGGCTTGAACTCCTCTCATATTGAGCTCCAATGTTCTCTGCAGAGTGAGGCTTGACCTCCTCTCATATTTGGCTCCTATGTTCTCTGCAGGAGTGGGTCATAAAAGCTTTGAACTCTTTTACATTGTATTTTGAAAGTTGAAGTTTTCTATTTCTGACAGGAAGTAGGTGATGATATATCTTATAAGAGAATATATATACAGGTGGTATCTACATAGAGTTTAATGATCAAATGTTAATCATTCCATAGTGTTGTTTCTGTTGCCCTCAATCTAGTCATTCAATGTAATATATTAAATGTTACTTGTTCATATCTGTACAAAGTCAAAGTCCCGTATTCAACCAATAAGTGCCCCTCCCACTTTTTTAGGCCTCAATTTCACTTAAATGTATCTCAAATTAAATGCAGACTGAAACTTTGTGTATGAAAACTGTGGCTTTTCTGTTTGATTCTTTTGCAAATTGTTTGATGAGCCAAAATCAGCCAAAATTAGGTCCTATAAGCAGATCTTCATTTGTTTTTCAATGTTTTTAAGTGCTCTGGGCGCTTTATTTGGGTGAATACAAAACTCTTATGTATATAGCAGTTATTTGTGTGTAAAAACAGTGACAATAAAATGCTACTAGCTACATAAATATATACATTAACGGTTACCTAGACTGGAAATTTGTTATGTTCAAAACTTTGTTTCATCAGAATCATAAATGTACCGTTGGAGACCCACAGTTGATTGTATAATCAAAAGTTGTAGCTATCAAGTTAATCAATCAACATTTAGGTCTCTGACGTTACATAAATTGTAAGATCTACTATTTTTCAAAATTATTTTTTGTTGTTTATTGAATATCATCCTGACGGTATATTTAGACACGATGGTTAGATTACTGGTATTGATATCTCCCATGTGTTAAGTTGATGATTTGTAGTTATTTGTTAACATAATTATATAGTTACCCAAAGCGTCTGATTTTATTGTTATCAAATTATACTATAATTGTTTCACTCTCTGTTTTTCCTTGAGCACTACTGCTTCAGAAAAGATTTTATTAGCCCACCATCATCATATTGGTGGCCTGTTCAAATCGCCTTTATACATGGTCCGTATTTCTAAAATTTTATATGTAGGTTCCCCTAGGTCCCTAGTTGTGAATATTGCATTTTGGGACCTATCGGTCAACAAGATGACTCACAGGTAGCCATCTTAGATTTTGATAGTTGCAAAAGTTATAAGTTATATACAAAGTTATATATGTTTAGCTGCAATTCTGAATGTTTGTACACATGCAACATCATATGAGCACATGTTATATTTCATCATACATAGTGATATTATATTGTATTTATGTATTAAACTAATTTTTTTTTTATTATTATTTCAAGTTATAAAATGTTATTTATTTGATAAAAATTAACAATCTAATTAAAGATGTTCATTATCACAGTTCATAATTAACAGAGTAGATAATGGACACAGAGTTTTTAATTAGATTTAAATATTAATATTAAGTATAATAAGCAGATATTGTGATTCTGTAGATGAAAGTTAAATCTTATAAGAGACCTCAGAACCAAATGGTTTTCCATAGACAATAATTTTTAGTGTTACCACTCCAGGTTGATTTTTTCCCTGTGTCTGGTCCTTTGCTGCCAATTTCAACGAAGGTCATTTCATACAACATACACATGTGAATATTTTAAAGATTTACCATCTTGCTACAATTTTTCATGGGAGCTGCTATCCTGTATTGAATTTTGCACTAATAAATTACAAAAATTTTGAGAGAAAAAATAGCCTTGATTATCTCCCCTTGAAAAAAGTCTTGAAATAATTAAAAAATTTCTATGCCCATTTTACATCTACAATGTATATGTCTTGCCCAACCTACACATTAAAATGTTAAAACTGACATTACCTAAGTACCGAACCAGCAGGCTCTGACCCATTACTCTCTCTATAAAAGGGTATCCCGAATTTGCATATTACAGAGATATCTGCACTTGCGGGTAAGTATTGATTGTGACGTCATGTGTTTGGGAGCATAAGGTCATACGTTTCGGAGAAAACGACTTGAATTGCGCTCACAAAATAATAACGTAACAATCGATACCTAACCGCAAGGGAGCTAACTCTGTAATATGCAAAGACAGAATTTACAGAAATTGATTTATGGTTTGGTTCTGTGGTTTCTATGAAATTGAAATCATCAAATCTTATGTGAGAAAATTTATTTATACTTTATTGTGATTCATTTAAGGGTTATGTCCCCTTATAATGGAATTCTTGAATAAAACAGTAAAGCCATTATTCGTATTTGTCCTATGTTGTTTCTGTTCTTGGTTTAGTTTTAACTGTGTCCTATTTCTAACCAATAAGCGTCATGTAAGGACATGCCAGGTTTGTCGGTGGAGGAAAGCCAGAGTACCCCGAGAAAAAACCACCGACCAATGGTCAGTACCTGGCCACTGCCCCGCATAGAATTCAACTGGGTGACCATGAAGTGGAGGGCATGTGGTAAATATGTTGAGACGGCCCTCTTTTCAGTACTGATAGTTTACAAAGATCTTTATGATTTGATAGAGAATTTGAATTTGTTATACAGTGTAATAGGTGGTTATGAAACTGGTCATAACTTTTACAAGAAAAATTGAATTTTTGGTGATTTAAATTTTCTTTCGAGATCTAGATGTCAGGGTATTTATGAATCAACCATTTCTCAAATATTCCATGAATCAAAATTTCATGATAATATTTTAGTCCGGGCTGCAAAATCGTGAAAATGTTATCCTAAAATAACCAGCTAGCATTTTTTTCATTTTTATGGCTTAATAATACTTTTGTTCGGGCCGTGAAATCACAAAAATATAATTACTGAGAAAATAATTAACACGCTTATATACTTTAACTTGATCCCTCTGCCGATTACATTCTTACCATTATAAAATACCTACAGGACTGTTGGAAAACCTCCGCCTTCAATTTAACTACTTTATTTTTAGTATCAAATAATGAATGAAAACTAAGCACTCAAACACTCTGATGGTTGCCAATATTTATTAAACAATATTTAAACCAACATGGGTCGGGTCATGAATGTGACCTGAATTTTCCAACACTTTTAGTTCTAACCGTTCTATCCTTCAAGCTAACAACACTTTTATAATAGAACACAAATCACAAGGTTAAAACGTTCATCCATACTGTTTGTGACGACAATACAAGTAAACGGGACACAAATACAGGTGTATACATATCGTATCTATTCCGTTTTTGCATATTACAGAGTTGGCTCCCTTGCATGGTAGGTATCGATTATAACGTCATTATTTTGTAAACGAAATTCATGTTGTTTCATCCTTAAAGTATGACCTTACACTCGCAAACACATTCGTCACAATCAATACCTACCCACAAGGTCAGATACTCTGTAATATGCCAAAAATACAGAAAACAATAACATTATAGCTACAGAATACATCAACTCATCCATAATTTGAATACTCATTTTCCAATCGTATTTAAAAATCGACTTGGAAATCAAGAATGCAAAATTTGTAGACGTCCTATGTACTTCAGACCTAAATGACCAGTTTCAAAATTGATGCTATTATTAGCATTAACAGTTATATATTTTTGCAATGTCATTTATAATAAATTATGGTAATATCACTTATTATATTAGAAGCGAAGATCAACAATTTTGACAAAAAAGTTCAAATCTAATTTTCGTTATCTATCAACATAATTATGACACATTAATGTGTTTATTAATTCGACAATATCTCAGAAACACAGTCAAGTGATGAAGGGAGACAATTCTATCATGGAGGATATAGTATATACCGTAGAAGGGATCATACTAAATCTGCCATTATTTTCATTTTTCATTTTCATTTTCAAGACACCTTCAGAAACCACAGTGTCAAAACTGCATAAAGTTATAATCTTATTTTTTCTGAAGTCTGATCACCATGGTAACAGATGATAGGGAAAATGAATAATGCAAAAAAACTGTATTCGACCCTATACACACACCTACAACAGTTTTGAAGCCTAAAATTTTACTAACCATGAATTGAATGCGGAAATATGAAAACCAATAGTTCTGTATTTGACTTCTTTTGCAAATTCATTTATGGCTTACTTCGTGCAATAGTTTTGTGAAAAAGTTGCATTAAGTGCCGCCTATTTTTCTCCTAATTATTTAGGCATCCTGCATGCTTATTTGGTCGAAATACAGTAGTTTTCGTGGCTATCAAATCCGATATCAATACCTGGTATATTGAAATAATTCAATCATGAATAAATATGCAATTACTGAATTAAGATATTCTTTAAAGTTAAATATTTTTCTGATAAGGGATTTCTTCTTTTTGGGATCTTTTCGATGGAAATTTTGTTTTAAATAAAATATTTACCTCAAAAAAAGTTTGTATTTCAACATATATGTTACACCAATATCTAATTTATCTCAATAATTCAACACTGTGATATCAATGAAAGACAAATTACACATGACTGTATACCAAAACTTACATTTGTCTAACTTGACGTCAGAGAAGTCTTAATATTAAAGTTACAAATGACTAACCCATTCATGCCTGAAGACGCATTTAGATTATTCTAATTCAAAGTTTTGGAATAGCCCATTTTGGAATTTCAAGGTTGGATGGAGTTAACGAGTAACCAATGTTAATGTTACATCTTAGACTAGTTTAAGTCTCATTTTAAGTCATTTCACCCCCTGTAGACACATTTAAGCTCTTCCAAATCAAAAGATGGAATAGTTCATTGTGAATTTTCAGGGTGAATGGGTTTATGTGCAATTTTGTATTTATAGATTTCAAGAAAATAAAAGTTTCCAAACATTCTCTTGTTATGTTAATAATTACGCCTTTAAATCTTGTTGTAAGCCTTTGTATTGGGTTAAATTTCTGCTTTATTTAACCAAACAAATTATTTTTTTCTGACCACCATTTTCTATATTCTGTTAAACTTATTGTTGTAGAGGAGTAATTAATCTAACTTTAATGTAATAAACTGATTAACATTCTAATTTCAAATAAGTCGAAACTCGTTATCTTCGAAATTCAACCGTACCAAGCGAAAATAATTCGACTCATCCGGTAATTTCGACTCAAGCGAATTTTGAGATAACGAGTTTCGACTGTACTATTAACTGAATATTAATGGTAAAAATGTTGTTTACATGTTCAAAAACTGTTTGTACGGGTTTGGGTTTAGTAAGTTAATGTCCTATTAAGTTAACAAGCCAGGAGTGCCCGGAGAAAACCACCCGACCAGCTCAAGCTGCTTACAAAACTTTTACGAAATCAAATTGGCTGTTAGTTGATTATTTATCGGAAAACACTTAAAACTTTTTTAGACATCCACAATAAAACTTTTCTGAAAACACGGAGTCTTGTTAATTACCAAGTGTTGTTATTTATGATTAAAACTTGCTTTTTGGAAGTCCTCTACTAATAATTTTCTTTAAATTTCATTATTTCCCAGTACAATTTCTATGTAACATTATTACAAGCTAAACAAAACCTAAAATATCACATAATTCATCACAAACGTTTTACTCATTTGAACAGATATTTGGCATGATGGCAAAATATCACAATTCTCTAGAAATCATAAGCATTTACATAAATATTACATAAATTTGCAGTTTGCTAAGCAGTGAATAAGTTAAGATATTCAGGTAAAAAAAAAAAGAAACTCGTATTACAGAAATCAGAAATTGATTGAATACATAAAATGCATACTCATGCTGATTTGTTTATACCATTACCATGGTTATTGTATTGTACACTGTGAAAAAATTCTTAATGTTCATATTGTGTTAAACCATTGAAGGGTTGTGCAGTGAATAAAGTGTGAAAGTCTGTTCATGCATTAATAGTTGTAATGTTAGCTAGAAAATACAGAGTTGTAGCTAGCTTTATATACAAAGGGCTATAACTCTGTAAAGCAAAGACTTGAAGCTAGCTTATATACAAAGGACCATAACTCTGTAAATACAGATTTGAAGGTAGCTTAACGAGTTGTAGCTAGTTTCATATACAAAGGGCCAAACTCTGTACAGCAAAGACTTTGAAAGCTAGCTTTATATATAAAGGACCATAACTCTGTAAATACAGGATTTGGAAGGAGCTTTATCAGAGTTGTAGCTAGCTTTATATACAAAGGGCCATAACTCTGTAAATACAGATTTGAAGGTAGCTTTATACAGAGTTGTAGCTAGCTTTATATACAAAGGACCATAACTCTGTAAATAACAGTATTGAAGGTAGCTTTATACAAGAGTTGTTAGCTAGCTTTTTACAAAGGACCATAACTCTGTAAATACAAATTTGAAGTAGCTTTTATACAGAGTTGTAGCTAGCTTTATATACCAAAGGGCCATAACTCTGTTAAAACAAAGAGTTGAAGCATAGCTTTATATACAAAGGGCACTACTCTGTTAAAACTATCACTTTAATTTGAGAAATGTAAACTTGCAATTTCATTGAACCCTGTATACACAAATCTAAATAGTTAACACTTGAAATAAACTGTACACCAACTTTCTTTCGTGTGCGATTTATTTTTGCAAATTTTGCAAATTGATGTTTTCCACAATTCTTTACAGTATTTCTATACAATTTTGAATATGTGAAACTTAATCCCTTTGAAAATGTTTTGAAACAGCAAAATTTAATAGCGACAAAAGAATGTTGGTTTACAGTACCCGGTATGTGTATTGTGAGTTAGTAAAACCTAATTTTAAGATAAACCTGGTGTATGGCAACTCTTTTATCTGTAGAAGTGCATGAATCAGCAAATGAACACATAGAATGGCAGCTATAGACACTTCAGTGCTATCACAACATCAGTAAGGCTCACAACAGAGCTTAAACATCTCAACAACTGAATGGAGCGATGGATGAAACAACTTACTAAACAAATATTAATATTAATGGTCAACTATTTCACTAATGATTGAATGAATATAGCTTTATATTCGTTAATGTAATTTACACAAGAATATGTACCGTATTCAACCCAATAAGGACTTCTGTCCTTTTAAGCACCCCTCCCCTTCTTGAGAACAAAAGTTCACTCGCTTTGTTTTAAATGAAGACTGAAACTGAAATTTGTGTGGGTTTCTTTATTTCATTCCTTTTAGTCCAAATTTTGTCCTATTAAGCATTCCCTCATTTTTTCAACTTTAAGGTACATGTACCCTGGAAGCTTATTGGGTCAAATATGGTAATATTGAAATCATTTATGTTTTTTCTGTTACTCTGTGTTTTATATGTAGAACCTGCTTCAACCCTTTACAAATCCGCTACATTTTTTATACCACACTTGGATTCCTCTATAACTTGAATTGCTTTCGTCCCCTCACAACCAAATCTGAATTTTGAATTTTATGGATTGTGGATTCGTCTACTTATATACCAACAAACAAATCCTTTCCCAGATATTTCTTCCAGATTTTGAGTTTTTCCGGACTATCAGTGTCTGTATTTAATTTTATATCTTGGGTCCCAGTGTACATTTAATGAAATACTTCATTTTCTTAACTTATAGGTATAAGGTGTTTTCCGATACCAATACTCATATTCTTTTTATGTTTGGAATGCTGTGAATCATTGGCCCTACACAAAATAACTTATATTCTATGTAACACGAGTCATTTATCATTTTATAGGTAGGTAGAGAGTGGTCCAAAGTCTTAAGATATTATTCTGTGTTAAAACCAGCTCAGAAATTATTTCTGATAGGTATAAAGAAAATTTGATCTGATAAACATCAGGGCTTGCCAAGGACTCAAAAATCATTTCACCAATATTGAATCTGTCTTAACTATTTTGGTTGCATTCAAAAATATTATATCAACTTCAGGGGCCATCTTCAGAAGTCAAATCATCATTTTCTCCAGAAATCTGAAGAAGCCAAACCATATGACAAATGGACATGTGCATCATCTGACTTTTGGGAGTCAAAAAACATACTCTCAGTTATCTACAGAATGCTTCTGATAACTTAATGCTTACATGTATAGGTGCACTTCTCAAAAGAGGTGTGTAAACTGCCAAACAATCAGAAAAGTTCCATTTTTTCTAAATGACTGATGGTCAAATTAATCAGATTTATAACAAATTAATAGGTACTTTTTTGTTCTGGATCTTCTTATTAATTCATGTAATCTGGAAATTTTCTCAGCACACAACAAGTTGAAACAGTTTTAAACTGTTTACAGCGTAAAATATCTCAATATATTATAAACGTCTGCGATTCATTAACATATCGATCCACAATAGTATATTCAAATAAGCTATAATGCAATGTATAAAAAACATATATTCCACTCTGATGGCCAACTAACAAATTGCCAAAACAGTCATTCTAGTAAATTAAAAGCAATTAGCAGCTTGACAACAACTTTTTTCTAAATAATAATTTGTATTGCAATTACAGACATATACATCCATCAGGAAGACCAGATATACCTATCACGGTGGCATTCTATTTTGTCTTTCACCACACAGAGTTATCTCCCTTGACTTTTTTTTTAACTACACTGCAGTAAATGTAGTATATTTGCTGCAGAAAGTATGTGCTTAAATAATATTACATACATTAATTTGGTTTTCTCTATAATGAGAATATAGCAATCATTAAGCTAGCGGAAAATAGCGGAAAACACTAAAGGCTGTGAAATATTATATTAATCATGAGCAAAGGCCTAAAGCTATATAACCATGACATTATTTGCTTCATGTAATCATATGTATGTGTACACCATCCCGCTTTCAAGGGGAGATAAATTCTCTATAATGAAGAGGCTTTTCAAGGGGAGATTTAATTCTCTATAATGAAGAGGCTTTATGTTGCCACATACCAATGTACAGTATGGTGTAAAGGGGATGACAACTCTCTTATGGTTAAAAGGAACTTATTCATATGTGGTTATTTTCTGTGGCTCAAGGGGAGACCAAACTCTCTATTGATGATAAGACTTAACATATATGATGGTTATTTTCTGTGTTCAAGGGGAGATAACTCTCTATGACAAAACCACACACATATATATATATGTATCTAATCTATTATATAAGATGTATTTCTGTGTTCAAGTGGGAGACAACTCTCTATGACAAAAAGAACACGCACATATATATATATGGTTTGTATTTTCTGTGTCAAGTGTACATTTAGTGCATATGAGTATACATTTAAGTGTAATACCAGCATACATCCATTATTTGTTACCGCAGCAAAATATGTTGTGTGACCACCAAGTTTTCTGGCAATGATTGTAATATATTATATCTATACATAGTACGATAAACACATATTATACAATATTACAACTGTATTTAACACCAAATATTCTCAGATTCTTCGACAATTTCAGTACATTATATACATCAACATACCTAAATACCAACAAGTTCTCTTGTCACTGTTTTTATATGTATAGGCGTTGAGGAATTACATACGCAGACTTATTCAGAAATAACAAGTATTCTATAAACTAATATGGTGTGAACAGTACAATCGATGTACATGAAATAAATTAACCATCAGTTTTTTTCAAACAAAATCTTGTTCAATATGCTTTGGAATGCTGTTTTAACTCATTTCAATCCCGGAATCTCATAATGGACTGGTCTAGTCTTTTGACTTAGAAGAGTCTAAATGTGTTTTCAGGGGTGAATTCAATGAGTTTACCTTCAGGTTAACATAATTTTATGAACAGGCTCCGATTTCTCAAACAATAGAAGAAGACTTTAGTCAAAAAACTTAAGTTTTTCTCCTTATAAAACTTATATTGAACAATTGTTTGACTTAAGTCCCAGTTATTGACTTAAGTTTAGCTTTCGAATAATCGTAAGCCAGGTCTCCCAATGATACAGTGTAACTTGTCCACATCTGGCTCTTGTCTCTAATCCAGATCCCTGGGTATATTCCAACACAAATGTATGGAAAATTTCCTTTTCAATTTATAAACCTGTATAATGGGAAACCTGGCTATATCGTCCAAATATTGCTTGTCCCCCCGGACACATTGTTTAAACAAGTGACACGTATATTAAATATACAAAATCATCTATCACAGAATTTCTTAATATTAACGAGTAGGATTGTCTCGAGGTGAGGACCTAAAATCAAGAAACAGTTTTTTGTGAACATAGTTCAAAATATTGCAGTTACTGGAAATAATCATTCTTGCGGACTCAATTACAAGCTTTTATTCCAGAAAATTCATTAGTATTAACGCCAATGATATTCAACACAAAATTGCCACTAAGTATTAATAGTATATCCATAGGGTGCTTAGAATTGAATCTTACTATAATTAACACCTGTATGTGAACAAAAATGCACTATCATGACACATGGTGTTGTTAATATTAATTTAATATCATACTTTATCAAGCAAGCATGTGCTCAATATTTCAAATCTTATATGCACAAGCAATTTTATTGCGCTTATAACTACATGGGTTTTGCCAATAGCAAGCAATTTGATGTCAATGTTTGTAATGTCACGTTTGATGGTTGATACTTCTGAATAAATCCTTGTCCTAGATTTTGTTGTGACGATCCGATACAGTAGAGCTGTGGTTTGTCACTCTGGAGTATTGTGAAGATTCTACTAGTCAGTTTCAGTATGAAATTTCAGGCCTTTAGTATCAATCTTCTAGTCTAACTAGAAGAAACTTCAGTTTTGTTCTACTAGTCAGAGTAGAAAGCCCAGGACTCATATATCGATCATCTAGTCCAAGCAGAAAAGCCCCAAGCCCTCCATATCTACTAGTCTAGTTTGAATACCCAGATATCCAGTCTCTACTAGTCAGAGTAGAATATCCAGTCCCTCCATATCTACTAGGTCAGAGTAGAAATGCCCAGGCCTCCAGTATCTACTAGGTCGGAGTAGAATGCCCATTGCCTTCAGTATTTACTAGTCAGAGTAGAAAGCCAGCCTCCCAACGTTTTTAACTAAACAAAAATCTTCTGAACCAGTCAGTATATCATTGTCGTAGGTTTCCAGTGCTGTGTTCTCCCATGATAAATATCTCCAAATCAAACCCACAGGCCAAAGTTTCCTTCTGAAAAACAAAAAACATTTTTATTTTATTAAGTAAGTTCCTCTGAAATGGCCGAAAAAAAAAAATCATGGTCAAGATAAACAAGAGATCCCTGTTGGTATTCTTAGCACCTACCAATTACATGATCTGTATAGGTCAGAAGAATTCTTTTCTCTATTTTTCCTTTCTACCCTCCTTCTTTAGTTAGCTAAGAAAAAGGCAGATAAGTACAAAGGTTTGTGCACTTTTTGCACCTTTTTTTATTGTCACCAGTGGGCATTTATATAGATGTATTACATGGCGACCTTATTTCTGATGTAGTTCCCTATTTAAATAGAAGGTAATTTTAAGCTGCCAATTTGAATTTTGTCAGCTGGATAACTAAAAATAAAGAGTTCTTGCACCAATGAATCTACAAAAATCCTATGGAGTAGTTTGTGAAGGACTTACTGGCCTGCCCCAATTAAACAGACTTTCTTGCATTGCCTTTCAGGAAGAAATTCATTCTCTTCCTGTTCCAATGAAGGACCTGGACAAATAAGAAAAGATTATAACTAAATCTCCTGACACAGAAGTGTACGAGTGGAACCTACTTATGCACAGTCTGTTAATGTCACATTCTGCTTAATATTCACATTTTCTTCATTTACAGAAATTTCTTCTCTTTATAATATTTGCTTAAAGTTACAACTGATAATATCACTTACCCAGTAATCACTTCTGCCATAAAAACCACTTTTACCCTGGTAACTGTTAAAATATCACATTCCTAACACATTCCTCTTAATATTCATTTTCCTCTCATTCATTACAATCCTATTACATTCATATCATATTCCCTCTAAATATCAAATTCTCTTAATATTAAAATACCTCATCACATTCCTTCTCATTTCTCTCAATATTACATTCCTTCAATATTACATTTCTTTTCATATTCGTCTACTATCACATTCCTGCTTACTATCACATTCCTCTAAATATCATATTCCCTGTTAATATCATATTTCCTCTTAATAGTTTACATTTTGCTTCCCATAGTCAATCACTTTCTGTATCTTCATTCAATTGTAAGTATATTACACATTAAACATTCCTGTTTCTTTACTAAAATAAATGTGTTACTAGTATCTGACTGATATCATTTTGTTATAAACTGCTGAATTCAATATTTTCTCAGTAAGGAAAATAGCTCACCTTTGATAAAAGGTAGAAAGGGGGAGATAATTCACCATGAATTCCAGATAAAAAGTAGAAAGGGGAGAAAACTAAGCTATAAGTTTAGGATAAAATGCTTGTCTCCTGATCTAATTGAGGGGGAGACAACTCCACTTTGAATTAGTGCATAAAAGTTATATATGACTATCTCCTGTTCCGGTAAAAAGTGTGAGGGGATAACTCTCTTTGGATTCAGGATTAAAAAATGTCTCCTGATCAATAGAAGGGAGAGATAAACTCACCCTTGAATTCAGGATAAAAGGTTGCTGAACTGGTGATATGATTTTAAACATATCCTCTTATATTTTCGTTTCACATTTCAGTGCCCTGGTCAGATCAACAATAAAGAATTTTACGATGGCCTTTTTATTCCCGGCCTGTTTCACCGTTTTCTTTTTCCGCCATAATCGAGCAGCCTATGATGTGATAGCAAAGACAATAGTTGTTCAAGCTCCGAATCCTCAACCGCAGCAGCAACCTCAGCAGTGATCGGAACCGGATATTACACGGGTAACGCAACAAAACCAGTGTATGGAGTGTCAAAGTTAGAAACACACACGAGTCTTTGGTAATACTCATATTGAGCTCCAATGTTCTCTGCAGAGTGGGGATTAAACTCTTCACATATTGGACTCCAATGTCCTCTGCAGTGTGAGGCTTGAACTCCTCTCATATTAGGCTCCAATGTTCTCTGCAGTGTGGGGCTTGAACTCCTCTCATATTGAGCTCCAATGTTCTCTGCAGAGTGAGGCTTGACTTCCTCTCTTATTGGGCTCCAATGTTCTCTGCAGTGTGAGGCTTGAACTCCTCTCATATTGGGCGCCAATGTTCTCTGCAGAGTGAGGCTTGACCTCCTCTCATATTGGGCTCCAATGTTCTCTGCAGTGTGAGGCTTGAACTCCTCACATATTCGGCTCCAATGTTCTCTGCAGTGTGAGGCTTGAGCTCCTCTGATCATATTTGGCTCCTATGTTCTCTGCAGTGTGGGGCTTGTATTCCTCAGATCATTTTGGCTCTTATGTTCTCTGCAGGAGTGGGTCATAAAAGCTTTGAACTCTTTTACATTGTATTTTGAAAGTTGAAGTTTTCTATTTCTGACAGGAAATAGGTGATGATATATCTTATAAGAGAATATATATACAGGTAGTATCACAAAGAGTTTAATGATCAAATGTTAATCATTCCATAGTGTTGTTTCTGTTGCCCTCAATCTAGTCATTCAATGTAATATATTAAATGTTACTTGTTCATATCTGTACAAAGTCAAAGTACCGTATTCAACCCAATAAGTGCCCTCCCCACTTTTTTAGGCCTCAATTTCACTTAAATGTATCTCAAATTAAATGCAGACTGAAACTTTGTGTATGAAAACTGTGGCTTTTCTGTTTGATTTCTTTTGCAAATTGTTTGATGGCCAAAATCAGCCCAAAATTAGGTCCTATAAGCAGATCTTCATTTGTTTTCAATGTTTTAAGTGCTCTGGGCGCTTATTTGGGTGAATACAAAACTCTTATGTATATAGCAGTTATTTGTGTGTAAAAACAGTGACAATAAAATGCTACTAGCTACATAATATATACATTAACGGTACCTAGACTGGAAATTTGTTATGTTCAAAACTTTGTTCATCAGAATCATAAATTGTACCGTTGGAGACCCACAGTTGATTGTATAATCAAAAGTGTAGCTATCAAGTTAATCAATCAACATTAGGTCTCTGACGTTACATAAATTGTAAGATCTACTATTTTTCAAATTATTTTTTGTTGTTTATTGAATATCATCCTGACGGTATATTTAGACACGATGGTTAGATTACTGGTATTGATATCTCCCATGTGTTAAGTTGATGATTTGTAGTAATTTGTTAACATAACTATATTAGTTACCCAAAGCGTCTGATTTTATTGTTATCAAATTATACTATAATTGTTTCACTCTTTGTTTTTCCTTAAGCACTACTGCTTTAGAAAAGATTTTATTAGCCCACCATCATCATATGGTGGCCTGTTCAAATCGCCTTTTATACATGGTCCGTATTTCTAAAATTTTATATGTAGGTTCCCCTAGGTCCCTAGGTCCCTAGTTGTGAATATTGCATTTTGGGACCTATCGGTCAACAAGATGACTCACAGGCAGCCATCTTAGATTTTGATTGATGAAGTTATAAATGTTCAGCTGCAATTCTGAATGTTTGTACACATGACACATCATATGAGTACATGTTTTGTTTTATTTCATCATACATAGTGATATTATATTGTATTTATGTATTGAATTAATAATTTTGTTTTTATTATTTCAAATTATAAAATGTTATTTATTTGATAAATATTAACAATCTGATTAAAGATGCTCATTATCACAGTTCATAATTGACAGAGTAGATAATGGACACAGAGTTTTAATTAGATCTAAATATTAATACAGTATTAAGTATAATAAGCAGATATTGTGATTCTGTAGATGAAAGTTAAATCTTATGAGAGACCTCAGAACGAAATGGTTTTCCATAATTTTTAGTGTTACCACTCCAGGTTGATTTTTTTCCCGTGTCTGGTCCTTTGATACCAATTTCAACGAGGTCATTTCAAACAATATACACATGTGAATATTTTAAAGATGCTCCACCGCCGACAGAGCATAAATGATATTCATCATTTGAACAATAATTGGTGTTTAATCGTGTGTATATATATATATATATAATTAACACAAAAAATATGAAATAATTTACTTCGCCTTTGGTGCATGCGCAATGAGTACTTCATTCCATATAGGATATAGTGGCACGGAATTTTAATTATTTTTTATATTTTTTAACATGAAGTAATCTTAGAAGCTCAAACTTTTCAATGGTGGTAATGGTCTAAAGTAAGTAACTTTTGTAACTGAAGAAAAATACTAAATTGTATGCTCTTGTTTTTAAAAGTGAAAAAATACCATTTGTTAGCGGTGGATCATCTTTAAAGATTTACCATCTTGCTACAATTTTTCATGGGAGCTGCTATCCTGTATTGAATTTTACACTAAAAAAATACAAAAATTTTGAGAGAAAATGGCTCTGACCCATTAATCTCTCTATAAAAGGATATTCCGAATTTGCATATTACAGAGTTATCTGCACTTGCGGGTAGGTATTGATTGTGACGTCATGTGTTTGGGAGCGTAATGTCATATGTTTCGGAGAAAACGACGTGAATTGCGCTCACAAAATAATAATGTAACAATCGATACCTAACCACAAGGGAGCTAACTCTGTAATATGCAAAGACAGAATTTCCAGAAATTGATTTATGGTTTGGTTCTGTGGTTTCTATGAAATTGAAATCATAAAATTTTATGTGAGAAAATTTATTTATACTTTATTGTGATTCATTTAAGGGTTATGTCCCCTTATAATGGAATTCTTGAATAAAACAGTAAGCCATTATTCGTATTTGTCTATGTTGTTTCTGTTCTTGGTTTAGTTTTAACTGTGTCCTATTTCTAACCAATAAGCGTCATGTAAGGACATGCCAGGTTTGTCGGTGGAGGAAAGCCAGAGTACCCCGAGAAAAACCACCGACCAATGGTCAGTACCTGGCCACTGCCCCGCATAGAATTCAAACTGGTGACCATGAAGTGGAGGGCATGTGGTAATATGTTGAGACGGCCCTCTTTTCAGTACTGATAGTTTACAAAGATCTTTATGATTTGATAGAGAGATTGAATTTGTTATACAGTGTATAGGTGGTTATGAAACTGGTCATAACCTTTACAAGAAAAATTGAATTTTTGGTGATTTAAATTTCTTTTCGAGATCTAGATGTCAGGGTATTTATGAATCAACCATTTCTCAATATTCCATGAATCAAAATTTCATGATAATATTTTAGTCCGGGCTGCAAAATCGTGAAAATGTTATCCTAAAATAACCAGCTATGCATTTTTTCATTTTATGGTTATAATACTTTTGTTCGGGCCGTGAAATCACAAAAATATAATTACTGAGAAAATAATTAACACGCTATATACTTTAACTTGATCCCTCTGCCGATACATCTTACCATTATAAAATACCTACAGGACTGTGGAAACCTCCGCCTTCAATTTAACTACTTTATTTTGAGTATCAAATATGATAAAACTAAGACTCAAACACTCTGATGGTTGCCAATATTTATTAAACAATATTTAAACCAACATGGGTCGGTCATGATGTGACCTGATTTTCCAACACTTTTAGTTCTAACCGTTCTATCCTCAAGCTAACAACACTATTATAATAGAACACAAATCACAAGGTTAAAACGTTCATCCATACTGTTGTGACGACAATACAAGTAAACAGGACACAAATACAGGTGTATACATATCGTATCTATTCCGTTTTTGCATATTACAGAGTTGGCTCCCTTGCATGGTAGGTATCGATTATAACGTCATTATTTTGTAAACGAAATTCATGTTTGTTTCATCCTTAAAGTATGACCTTACACTCGCAAACACATTACGTCACAATCAATACCTACCCACAAGGTCAGATAACTCTGTAATATGCAAAAATACAGAAAACAATAACATATAGCTACAGAATACATCAACTTCATCCATATTTGAATACTCAATTTTCCAATCGTATTAAAATCGACTTGGAAATCAAGAATGCAAAATTTGTAGACGTCCTATGTACTTCAGACCTAAATGACCAGTTTCAAAATTGATGCTATTATTAGCATTAACAGTTATATATTTTTGCAATGTCATTATAATAAATTATGGTAATATCACTTATATATTAGAAGCGAAGATCAACAATTTTGACAAAAAGTTCAAATCTAATTTTTCGTTATTATCAACATAATTATGACACATTAATGTGTTTATTAATTCGACAATATCTCAGAAACACAGTCAAGTGATGAAGGGAGACAATTCTATCATGGAGGATATAGTATATACCGTAGAAGGGATCATGCTAAATCTGCCATTATTTTCATTTTCATTTTCAAGACACCCTCAGAAACCACAGTGTCAAAACTGCATAAAGTTATAATCTTATTTTTTTCTGAAGTCTGATCACCATGGTAACAGATGATAGGGAAAATGAATAATGCAAAAAACTGTATTTGACCCTATACACACACCTACAACAGTTTTGAAGCCTAAATTTTTACTAAACGTGAGTTGAATGCGGAAAATATGAAAACCAATAGTTCTGTATTTGACTTCTTTTGCAAATTCATTTATGGCTTACTTCGTTTAGTGAAAAGGTTGCCTTAAGTGCCCCCAATTTTTTCCTAATTATTTAGGCATGCTGCGTGCTTATTTGGTCGAAATACAGTTTTTTTCGTGGCTATCAAATCCGATATCAATACCTGGTATATTGAAATAATTCAATCATGAATAAATATGCATTACTGAATTAAGATATTCTTAAAGTTAATATTTTTCTGATAAGGGATTTCTTCTTTTTGGGATCTTTTCGATGGAAATTTTGTTTTAATAAAAATATTTACCTCAAAAAAGTTTGTATTTCAACATATATGTTACACCAATAATCTAATTTATCTCAATAATTCAACACTGTGATATCAATGAAAGACAAATTACACATGACTGTATACAAAACTTACATTTGTCTAAACTTGAACGTCAGAGAAGTCTTAATATAAAGTTACACATGACTAACCCATTCATGCCTGAAGACGCATTTAGATTATTCTAATTCAAAGTTTGGAATAGCCCATTTTGGAATTTCAAGGTTGGATGAGTTAACGAGTAACCAATGTTAATGTTACATCTTAGACTAGTTAAGTCTCATTTTAAGTCATTCACCCCTGTAGACACATTTAAGCTCTTCCAAATCAAAAGATGGAATAGTTCATTGTGAATTTTCAGGGGTGAATGGGTTTATGTGCAATTTTGTATTTATGGATTTCAAGAAAATAAAAGTTTCCAAACATTCTCTTGTTATGTTAAATTATTACCCTTTAAATCCTGTTGTAGCCTTTGCATTGCGATTAAATTCTGCTTCATTTAACCAAACGAATTCTTTTTTTCTGACCACCATTTTCTATAATTCTGTTTAAACTTAATTGTTGTAGATGAGTAATTAAATCTAAACTTAAATGTAATAACTGATAACATTCTAATGTTCAAATACAGTCGAAACTTGTTATCTCGAAATTCAACGGACCAACGAAAATAATTCGACTCATCCGGAATTTCGACTCAAGCGATTTTGAGATAACGAGTTTCGACTGTACTATTAACTGAATATTAAATGGTAAAATGTTGTTTACATGTCAAAAACTGTTGTAGGGTTTGGGTTTAGTAAGTTTAATGTCCTATTAATTAACAGCCAGGAGTGCCCGGAGAAAAACCACCGACCAGCTCAGAGCTGTTACAAACTTTTACGAAATCAATTGGCTGTTAGTTGATTATTTATCGGAAAACACTTAAACTTTTTAGACATCCACAATAAAACTTTCTGAAACACGGAGTCTGTTAATTACCAAGTGTTGTTATTTATGATATAAACTTGCTTTTGGAAGTCTCTACCTAATTAAATTTTCTTAAATTTCATTATTTTCCCAGTACAATTTTCTGTAACATTATTACAAGCTAAACAAAACCTAAAATATCACATAATCATCACAAACGTTTACTCATGTAACAGATATTTGGCATGATGGCAAAATATCACAATTCTCTAGAAATCATAAGCATTTACATAAATATTACATAAATTTGCAGTTGCTAAGCAGTGAATAATTAAGATATTCAGGTAAAAAAAAAGAAACTTCATATTACTGAAATCAGAAAATGGTTGAATACATAAAATGCATACTCATTGCTGATTTGTTTATACCATTACCATGGTTATTGTATTGTACACTGTGAAAAATTTCTTAATGTCATATTGTGTTAAACCATTGAAGGGTTGTGCAGTGAATAAACTCTGAAGTCTGTCATGCATTAATAGTTGTAAATGTATAGCTAGATAATACAGAGTTGTAGCTAGCTTTATATACAAAGGGCCATAACTCTGTAAAGCAAAGACTTGAAGCTAGCTTTATATATAAAGGACCATAACTCTGTAAATACAGATTTGAAGGTAGCTTTATACAGAGTTGTAGCTAGCTTTATATACAAAGGGCCATAACTCTGTAAAACAAAGAGTTGAAGCTAGCTTTATATACAAAGGGCCACTACTCTGTAAAACATCACTTTAATTTTGAGAAGGTAACTTGCAATTTCACTGAACCCTGTATACACAAATCTAAATTACCCTGTGTTTTATATGTAGAACATGCTTCAACCCTTTACAAATTCCGTACATTTTATACACACTGGATCCACTATAAACTGAATGCTTTCGTCCCCTCACAAAACCATCTGAATTTTGAATTTTATGGATTGCTGGATTCCATCTACTTATATACCAACAAACAAATCCTTTCCCAGATATTTCTGTCCAGATTTTGAGTTTTCTTGACTATCAGTGTCTGTATTAATTTTATATCTTGGGTCCAGTGTATATTTAATGATAATACTTCATTTTTTAACTTATAGGTATAAGGTGTTTTCCGATACAATACTCATATCTTTGTTTGGAATGTCTGTGAATCATTGGCCCTACACAAAATAATCTATATTTCTATTAACTCTGAGTCATTTATCATTTTATAGGTAGGGTAGAGAGTTGGTCCAAAGTCTTAAGATATTATTCTGTGTTAAAAACCGAGCTGCAGAAATTATTTCTGATAGGTATAAAGAAAATTTGATCTTATAATTCATCAGCTTGCCGAGACTCAGTATCATTGTCACCAATATTGAATCTGTCTTAACTTTTGGTTGCATTCAAAATATTATATCAACTCAGGGCATCTTCAGAAGTCAAATCATCATTTCTCAGAAATCTGAAGAGCCAAACCATATGACAAATGGACATGTGCATCATCTGACTTTTGGGAGTCAAAAACATACATTCAGTTATCTACAGAATGCCCCTGATAACTTAATGTTACATGTATAGGTGCACTTCTCAAAGAGGTGTAACTGCAACAATTCAGAAAAGTTCATTTTTCTAAATAAATGGTCAAAATTAAATCAGATTTATAACAAATTAATAGGTTCTTTTTTTTATGGTATCTCTTACAATTCATGTAAATCTGGAAATTATCTCAGCACACAACAAGCTGAACAGTTTTAAACTGTTTACAGGTAAAAAATATCTCAATATATTATAACGTCTGCGATTCATTAACATATATCGATTCACAATAGTATATTCAATAAGCTATAATGCAATGTATAAAAACATATATTCCACTCTGATGGCCAACTAACAAATACAAAACAGTCATTCTAGTAAATTAAAGCAATTAGCAGCTTGACAACAACTTTTCTAAATATAATTTGTATACAATACGAGACATATACATCCATCAGAAGACCAGATATACCTATCACGGTGCATTCTATTTTGTCTTTCACCACACAGAGTTATCTCCCTTGACTTTTTTTTAACTACACTGCAGTAAATGTACACATCTCAATAGGAATTGTATTTAGTATATTTGCTGCAGAAAGTATGCGCTTAAATAATATTACATACATTAATTTGGCTTTCTCTATAATGAGAATATGGCAATCATTAAGCTAGCAGAAAATAGTCGTTGAGCAACATGTAAAAACGTAATTTGCTTGTCTCACACTAAAGGCTGTGAAATATTATATTAATCATGAGCAAAGGCCTAAAGCTATATAACCATGACATTATTTGTTCATGTAATCATATGTATGTGTACATCATCCGCTTTCAAGGGGAGATACTTCTCTATAATGAAGAGGCTTTCAAGGGGAGATAATTCTCTATAATGAAGAGGCTTTATGTTGCACATACAATGTACAGTATGGTGTAAAAGGGGATGACAACTCTCTATGGTTAAAAGACTTATTCATATGTGGTTATTTTCTGTGCTCAAGGGGAGACAACTCTCTATGATGAAAAGACTTACATATATATGGTTATTTTCTGTGTTCAAGGGGAGATAACTCTCTATGACAAAACCACACACATATATATATATTGTATCTATATCTATATATATATGATGTATTTTCTGTGTTCAAGGGGAGACAACTCTCTATGACAAAAAGACACGCACATATATATATATGGTGTATTTTCTGTGTCCAAGTGTACATTTAGTGCATATGAAGTATACATTAAGTGTAAATACAGCATACATCCATTATTGTACCAGCAGAAAATATGTTGTGTGACACCAAGTTTTCTGGAATGATTGTAATATATTATATCTATACATAGTAAACAGGAACACATATTATACAATATTACAACTTATTTACACAAATATTCTACAGATTCTTCGACAATTTCAGTGACATTATATACATCAGACATACCTAAATACCTTCACAAGTTCTCTTGTCACTGTTTTTATATGTATAGTGCGTTGAGGAATACATACGCAGACTTATCAGAAATAACAAGTATCTATAACTAATATGTTGTGAACAGTACAATCGATGTACATGAAATAATAACCATCAGTTTTTTCAAACAAAATCTTGTTCAATATGCTTGGAATGCTGTTTTAACTCATTCATCCCGGAATCTCATAATGGACTGGTCTAGTCTTTGACTTAGAAGAGTCTAAATGTGTTTTCAGGGGTGAATGAGTTTACCTTCAGGTTAAACATAATTTTATGAACAGGCTCCGATTTCTCAAAACAATAGAGAAGACTTTAGTCAAAACTTACGTTTTTCTCCTTATAAAACTTATATGAACAATTGTGACTTAAGTCAGTTATTGACTTAAGTTTGTTTCGAGAAATCGTAGCCAGGTCTCCCAATGATACAGTGTAACTTGTCCACACTGGCCCTGTCTAATCCAGATCCCTGTATATTCCAACACAAATGTATGGAAATTTCCTTCTTCATTTATAAACCTGTATAATTGGGAAACCTGGCTATATCGTCCAAATATGCTTGTCCCGGACACATTTGGTTTAAACAAGTGACACTGTATATAAATATACAAAATCATCTATCACAGAATTTCTAATATTTAACGAGTAGGATTGTCTCGAGGTGAGGACACTAAAATCAAGAAACAGTTTTTGTGAACATATGTTCAAATATTGCAGTTACTGTGAAATAATCAGTTTCTTGGGGACTCAATTTTCAAGCTTTTATTCCCAGAAATCATTAGTTTTAACGCAATGATATTTCAACACAAAATGCACTTAAGATATAATAGTATATCCATAGGTGCTTAGAATTGAATCTTACTTATAATTAACACCTGTATGTGACAAAAATGCACTATCATGACACATGTGTGTTAATATTAATTTAATATCATACTTTATCAAGCAAGCATGTGCTCATATTTCAATCTTATATGCAACAAGCAATTTTATTGGCTTATAACTACATGGTGTTTGCCAATAGCAAGCAATTTGATGTCAATGTTTGTAATGTCACGTTTGATTGGTTGATACTCTGAATAAATCCTGTCCTAGATTTTGTGTGACGATCGATAACAGTAGAGCTGTGGTTTGTCACTCTGGAGTATGTGAAGATCTACTAGTCAGTCAGTATGAAATTTCAGGCCTTTAGTATCAATCTTCTAGTCTAACTAGAAATCCTTCAGTTTTGTTCTACTAGTCAGAGTAGAAAGCCCAGGACTCATATATCGATCATCTAGTCCAAGCAGAAAGCCCAAGCCTCCATATCTACTAGTCTAGTTTGAATACCCAGATATCCAGTCTCTACTAGTCAGAGTAGAATATCCAGTCCTCTCCATATCTACTAGTCAGAGTAGAATGCCCAGGCCTCCAGTATCTACTAGTCGGAGTAGAATGCCCATGCCTTCAGTATTTACTAGTCAGAGTAGAAAGCCCAGGCCTCCAACGTTTTAACTACAAAATCTTCTGAACCAGTCAGTATATCATTGTCGTAGGTTTCACAGTGCTGTGTTCTCCCATGATAAATATCTCCATCAAACCACAGGCCAAAGTTTCCTCTGAAAAACAAAAAACATTTTATTTATTAAGTAAGTTCCTCTGAAATGGAAAAAAAAAATCATGGTCAAGATAAACAAGAGATCCCTGTGGTATCTTAGCACCTACCATTACATGATCTGTATAGGTCAGAAGATCTTTTCTCTATTTTTCCTTTCTA
Source organism: Argopecten irradians irradians (assembly GCA_004382745.1). Classification (NCBI taxonomy): domain Eukaryota; kingdom Metazoa; phylum Mollusca; class Bivalvia; order Pectinida; family Pectinidae; genus Argopecten; species Argopecten irradians. Next base: position 1,127,184 of record SAYR01052160.1, on the reverse strand, counting down.
CCCTCCTTCTTTAGTTAGCTAAGAAAAGGCAGATAAGTACAAAGTTTGTGCACTTTTTGCACCTTTTTTTATGTCACAGTGGCATTTATATAGATGTATTACATGGGACCTTATTTCTGATGTAGTTCCATTTAAATAGAAGGTAATTTAAGCTGCCAATTTGAATTTGTCAGCTGGATAACAAAAATAAAGAGTTCTTGCACAATGAATCTACAAAAAATCCTATGGAGTGTTTGTGAAGACTTACTGGCCTGCCCCAATAAACAGACTTTCTGCATTGCCTTTCAGGAAGAAATCATTCTCTCCTGTCCAATGGAAGACCTGGACAAGATAGAAAAGATAGTAACTAAATCTCCTGACACAAGAAAGTGTACTAGTGGAACCTACTTAATGTCACGTCTGTTAATGTCACATTCTGCTTAATATCACATTTTCTTCATACAAAAATTTCTTCTCTTTATAATATTTGTAAAGTTACAACTGATAATATCACTTACAGTAATCACTTCTGCCATAAAAACACTTTTTACCTGGTAACTGTTAATATCACATTCCTAACACATTCCTCTTAATATCATTTTCCTCTCATTATTACAATCCTATTACATTCATATCATATTCCTCTAAATATCAAATTCCTCTTAATATTAAATACCTATCACATTCCTTTCTCATTTCTCTCAATATTACATTCCTCTCAATATTACATTCTTATCATATTCGTCTTACTATCACATTCCCCTTAATATCATATTCCTCTTAATATTACAATTTTGCTTCCCATAGTCAATCACTTCTGTATCTTTCATCAATGTAAGTATATTACACATAAACATTCCTGTTTCTTTACTAAAATAATGTGTTACTAGTATCTGACTGATATCATCTTGTTTATAACCTGAATTAATATTTTCTCAGTAAGGAATATAACTCACCTTGAATTTATGATAAAAGGTAGAAGGGGGAGATAATTCACCATGAATTCCAGATAAAAAGTAGAAAGGGGAGAAAACTAACTATAAGTTTAGGATAAAATGTGTCTCCTGATCTATTGAGGGGGGAGACAACTCACTTTGAATTAGTGATAAAAGTTATATATGACTGATTCTCCTGTTCCGTAAAAATGGGGGGGGGGATAACTCTCTTTGGATTCAGGATAAAAGATGTCTCCTGATCAATAGAAGGGAGAGATAACTCACCTTGAATTCAGGATAAAAGGTGTACATGAAGGATTCTCCTGTTCCGTAGAAGTGATCGCTCATTTTTAAGGCTTGTGATGTTACTGCTCCAAATATCTATAAATGAAAATCTTCACTAATTCTATAATGCAATTAAATCTCCAGGATCTCTTGAAGCCACGCCTCTAAGAGAAATCTTAATTATTATAGGAGCTAGGTCTTATAGGCTATCATTTCATGACAGAAGGAGAAAAAGAATGGCATACAACTTGTCGCAAGACTAACCTGTCATGCAGAGTGGCTCTCACCTATAATTTTAACTGTTGTAATACTATAATTGCTTTTGGTGAAACATTATTGTGACAGTTTAACTATTGCAGACTACAGTTGCAACAGTAATGGATAGTATTGTATTTTGTTATAGTCCAGTTGATGAATTGACCACCATGCTGTTTAGAGTTACTTCCCTTTACTCGTTAGCAACAGTAGCAACTCAAACACACTGGTGATAAAGAAAAAGTCTGTTTGTTTTTGATTGATTAACATTGAAATAGCAACAGCGATTAATTGTGGGAGCGTATCGGACTTACATTGTCCGAGGTGTCGTGGACTACCAGTAAGATTGGACTATCAATGCCCTGCATATCTCTATAAAGTGTCCGCAGGCTGAAGCCATGCTGTTCTGTACTATAAATCATAGTCCATGGGTACCCTATGGTCCGTGGAGGTAACACTCGATTCAGCTAAAAATAGAAACAGAGTAAGCTAAAAATAGAAACAGTCATTCTACAGAAATCATGATCCATGGTTCGGAGGTAACACTTGATTCAACTGAAAACACAATTGGAATACAGAAACAGATCCATTTATATATAGTATTAGACCCATCAAACTTAGTAATCCTTAAATTGAACAATGATCAAATAAGCTATAAGTATACCAAGGCTCGCAAAAATAAAACCTTGGATTCATTCATAAAACGTCATATAAAATGAACATAAATTTAAGATATTTTTTATCACATTATTATAACAACATACATATCGAAGAATTTAAACATCAAAATGTGCAGCAAAAATCTAACGGAGGTCGCCATTTTGTTCTGTCGTCACCAAATCCTGACATCACATCATTTTTCTTGATGTCATTTTATTGTTTGTGTCTTGATATCACAATGATGAATTTTCAGCCAATGAAATTGGCCTCAGGTCATATTTATAACACTAGTGTCATATGCAAAATTATTATATGGGCCAAATTAGTGGATATCGGGCAGATAATGTGATCAAATGGTTTACCATATAAATATGTTTTTCCTCCAAGATCTTGGACTGTCCAATAAGTTCTGGTAGGACTTCTGGTTCACATTGAGACTTTCTCCTGTTCACCATCTCATCAGCACTAATAATCTGTAACATAGACAATACTGCTATATAAGCTGATTGACAAAGAATGAAATCGTATAAATCAAAGTACCGAAAGTACTGAAAATATTATAAATCAAAGTGCTGTACTGAAGTACTATAATCAAATTCGTTTAAAAATGACAAGAAGTATAGATAAGCTAAAATAGTGACCTCAATTTTCTGAACATAAAAAACCCACAAAACTCACACAAATCTTTAAATTACAACCTCAAGAAAATGTTGATAAAATCACAAATTAAAACATGTCCTAACTGAATGTTTGTAATTAAAGACATGGAAAAAATAATCTGGTATGTTACTTACAAGAAACATTGATATGAATCACTCATTATTAATAAATATACCACTATGTGTACTTAAAAAAGATATATAATACAATCAAATGTTACTGTAAAATGCCATGACAGTGAAATGGTCTGAGTGACAGTTTTAAATCAGTCAAAACAGTTTAAGACAATAGAGCTTGAAATTATAGTTAATTGTATTTTACATAATTCAATATATAGGTAATTCATGAGTTGCATTTCACTTTTGTTTAACATTATATTTGAATTTGATTATTTTTAGAATAAATGTTACATTTTCGATTGAAAAGTCAATTGATATGAAATCCTTAAAAAGATTGATGAATTTCATTGTATGACTATTTGCGTCACTTGCAAAAATATTTCAATTACTTAAAAAATAACAGACAATATCAGTCTATTCGCAAATCATTTTCAAAAACTGCTTCATACTTCTACATTAATAAGTATTTCTGACAAAGTAAGTAATTTTTCTCAAATAAAAATTATAAATTAATGGTCCATTATGTCTGAAACCTTAAAAAGTAATGATATTAAGTTTTCTCCCTCTTTAAACCATTACTTGTACACTCTCATTTGTAAATATGCAGACAATTGTATCTGACATCAATCTCTGATTAAATCGGGATTACAGTGAAAAATGGCTGCTTTATTTCTAGTATTAGTGAACAAATTTACTGTTATTTTCCCAAATTGTAATCAACAAATTTACAAAGAAATAATTATTATAGAACAAGAGCTCTCATTAAAAGATCCTTTTACTTATCTAATTTCCTTAGAAATACGTAATGACAAAGTCATCATGTTTATTTTATTTCATATGTTATTTCAAAACATCTTCTGTTAAATTTTGGAAGGAATTTCAGCATTTCTTTTCCAAAAGCCAATGTTCTGATATTGTTGTCCACATAATTACAATATGAAAGTGCAGCTACAAAAACAGTCACATGCACAAAATTAAAATCCCTGAATCCAAATAAAAAAGTATTAATCACCAATAATTGTAATTTTCAAAGATTTGTTTTTTATATAGAAAATAATTTTGGCACACTTAATAATATTTAATAATAATTGTATAAACTTAAATAACCCAAAAACATAACTAAAACAACAAAATTATAATACAAGAGATCCAAGAGAGATTATATTGGCGCTCACCATAATTAATCTATACCACCGATCAGTAAAATAAAAGATGATTTTTTTTCTACTTTTCTCCTCTTTACTTTTCCATAAAAGCATCAACAAACAAACACTACAAAATTTGTCAAAATTTGACAAAACTGACAAAAGGGAACTTCTATATTTTCTATTTTCAGAATTTTCTGAAAACAGCTTTAACAAATTTCCAATGCAAAAACCCAGGATTTCTGGGCCAGTGTCACGAAAATCCCTTAACTTTATGGATTTCCTTAACTAAAAGTCCTCCATAGCCACACAACAACACATTAAATGCGTTTTTAAGGATTTAATTTCTTTTAAATACTTTCTGAGAAATAGAATTGTTAATGGACAAATCAAAGGCTGAGAGAGACGATGGACAACAACAGACAAAAGGCAATTTGAATAGCCCTTATATCTGATGGACTAATAAAAGCTGGAAAATAATTTTTGTAACCAATTAAAAATTGTTTATAATTTCAGAATACTATGCTACAATTGCAAGTTTAAACAGAGCCATGTAGATAGAATTATTTCAAGCGTATATGAGAGATTAGAAGAGAGATAATTAAATCAGCGTAGCTTGCCTGGCTCACAGCTCTTCTGATTCGCTATTGGTATCAATTAACAAAACATTTAATTTGATTAGTTTCTGTTAATCTTAATTCATTACACACAATATGACAAATTCATAGATTGGCACACAGGTCTGATTCAAAGTCTGACAAAATGTCCTTATGGGTATAAACTATAATTTATAAAGAAGATTAACTTATTCCCCCCTGAAATTTCATAATAGACTGTTCTAGTTCTTGATTAAGGAAAGTCTAAACATGACTTCAGGGGTGAATGAGTTGTTATTATCAATCTTCACAGTGAGTCATACTATCATAAGGTTCAAATAAATCACAGATAATATTATAATTATGTTAAATTAAAGCTAACATAAAGATATTTTAATGACATCACTGGTAATTGAATTGTAATTGACAGGTAAAAAACCTTAATTAAAATGTATAAACCATTACAATTTTAACTATTACAGTATTCAATTAATTAAGAAAGTCTTAGTTGACTACTAGTAACCATCGGTATTGCAATGCTATAAATAAAAAAAAGATCCCAAAGGCCCTGAATTAATTGATCCAAAAACCTTGAAGTGATGCTCAATCTCACTTTATTAAACACTCTTGGTGACCCTTAAATATGAGCATGCCTAATGTCAAATATCAGGTCTCTAGCTCTTTTAGTTATTGGCATGAAGACATTTTAAGATTTCAGTCTACTTGACTCCTATGACCTTGTATGAAGGTCAAGGTCATTCATTTAAACAAACTTGGTAGCCCTTCATCCCAGCATACTACATACCCAATATCCTGTCTCTTTTGGAGAAGTTTTTTAAAGAGAAAAGTTGACAGCAGGCGGATGAATGACAGATGTCACACTATGACATAAGCTCATCTGCCCTTCGGGCTGATGATTATGAGTCAAAAATTCCTAATCCAGTGGTCCATTTATGTATTTACGCAAGAATCAGATATAGTATTCAAATCAATCAGACATGTAAATAGCAGCTGAAGAAGAAATTCAATCTTCCATAATGAATGTAAATCTATATCTAAACATTTAACAATTAAAGTCATGCTATTTATTTCTGCATAATGCTTTATTAAGCATAATATATGGCTAGAATTCTATGAAAAATTAACACATTAATACTTTAATCTATCATATCTCTCACTTGCTGGAAAAAAGTTTTAGCAAAAACACATGTTACAATTTTGATTATTAAACCACATCAGCCCACAATGTTAGTCTGTTGTTAAACACGAGGGATAAGAGGCCAATCATGATCAAACCGCTGTCAGTCAAAGTACTGACATACCACTGTATTATCAGACAAAAGTACTAACCCAAAATTCCTCTGGATCCAGTCTCTGTAATTTATATATAAGTATTGATGATATCTCTCATACAATGAAGTTCCGCAAAATCCCTCTAAGTTAGTAAAACTAGATTCCTTTGTCATTTCACATGTGTATATGCCATGCTCACCAGATTAACATTGTATGCTAAATTCACATTATCATCTCAGGTTGTCAAGGTTTTCTTTTGGTAATTGTACCTGTTTTCCAGTACATGCACATATAGGTATTCCTTTCTCATGCCTTTTCAAAATTATCAATTCTTTCTTTTTGAATTTTAAGCCGAATTTCTGAGATTTTGAGTTTACTGATTTACATAACATTTTATTCTTTATCACAAATAATTATTCTTCTTTATCTTAACCATCAGGGGAAAAGAAGTACTGACTATTCTACATTATATAACATTTTTAGATTATTGCAGTTAGTGCTTCAAATGTTATCATCATAAACCATATGTATTTGGGTTATTTTACCTTTTTTCAATTTTATAATGAGAACAAATTAATGACATGCAATTAATGTTTAGATGAGAAGATGACCGTAGCCACCTTAACCTACACTGACCTTGACCTATATAGAGCCCTGACCCCTGACCTTTATAAAGCCCTGACCCCTTGACCTTTGTCATACCCTGACCTCTTACCTCCCAGTCTTTCTGAAGCATTCCGTTACTGAAGTATTCGTCCATCATCTCTAACTTATCTTCCTCCTCGTCTTCTTCCTCACTGAGTACAACAAATCCTCTCTTCTCAGCGATGTCATCCTCCCCGCCATAGATCTGGGGCGTCCATTGTACAAAAAATGCATAAAGATGGTCTACCCTGAAAAAGGCAAGAAATGCTTGGTTGAAAGAGACCAGCCTTAACTTGTCCTATGATATTGGATTAATTTTCAGCTGAAATAGGGTTTGTTATGGTTATTTTATCTACTTTTTACAGGACGTAATCTATGTGACAGAATTTGGTGTTAAAAGCAATTAGGACTTCCTGCATTAAAAAACTTACAACTTTATCCAGTACATGTTGGCATTTGCAAAATAAAACATTCAGAACAAGAGCCCAAGATGGCCTGTATCCCTCACCAACTAATAACGACCTACAATATGGGAAACTTTTATCTTTTTGTCACCCAAAATAAAATGTCAAATACCATATTCGACATAGTTAGTGCCCCCTTCACCTTTAAGTGTGCCCTCCCCTCTTCTGTAGGAGTTGATGTTATATACAGTAAAACCCCGTTATATTGCCACCCGTTTTACCGCCAAACTCGCTTATCGCCATGAATTTATTCAGAACGGATTTCCGTCCATGACAAATACACCCGTTATATTGCCAACCCGCCTACCGCCATCCGCCATCACATTTGCGGAACAAATGATTAAAATACACTAATGACCTCAGTTAATATCGCCAAATTCTGTTGATAGGGACACATGTTTTCGTAAGGTCTCAACTGCCGACTGACAGGTAATCAACTACACACACTATAGCCGCGTGTAACGACCGCTTGTACACAGTGAAATCAATAACAATATGGGTACACCTTTGTTATTGTTTTACAGGTAGGTATCACAAGTTGTGGTGAATAAAACTCACTTCTGTACATGTGTTTTACGTACTATCGTAACGTTAGTTATTTATTGACAAAAAGGAACCCACAAGTCTATTTCTCGATATCGCCGTTCGTTTATATTGGACCATAAAATGCAACCAGCAATTTCAAGAGCGATAGAAATATAACGTACGTGCAGAAGAATCCGCCGTTTATTAGTAAGATCAAATCGTCGTCTGAGTGCCGTTTACTACTGGAGTACCTGTTTTGATATTTGCAGACATGTGTGCCGAAGTGAGGTCACGACCGCACTGCGCTTGTTCAGAAATTCAATTCTTTGCTTCCGGGCGGGATTTCCCGTGATAAAAAATTTCATGTAACCGAGAAAATCCCAGCTAGCATGCAACTACGGCACGATACGTGGTAGCACAAACGTGTTCGGTTTTCATATTTTACACACATAAAGCTGACATATTTATTGAAAGACTATCGAAATTACTTTAATTTTGGGACTGTTCATATTACAAAATACGAAGTGGCCGTACACTACACAGACTGACTAGAAAGTCTGTTTCAGTACGGCACCGGGGGACTACCTATATTTAGGCCTAAATAAGATTTCAACGACAAATCCGATATACCGCCAAACTCGATATATCGCCAAAATCTAGGAAAACAGAAGGTGGCGATATAACGGGGTTTTACTGTAAATGCCCCCTCCCATCTCATAAATTTAACTGTACAAGGTTTAAAAAATGTGTGATGCTAATAATTACGTCAAATATGGTACCTTTGGTTATTGGGATATTTGTGTGAGCAGAACTTACTTCTCTCGTGGTATTGAAAACCAGTACTCTGGCTTTTTGCGTCCCTTGCCATAAGCCTGTATGGGGCAGGTTTGGGAGATTTCCTTGTTGATGGGCATTCCAAGGCGTAAACACAGGTACAAGGGGAGATCATCAAAGGTTGCTGCTGGTTTGGGAATTAGTTCTGGAAAAAAGTCAAAGTATTGAAAGTACTGAAACTTAATATAAACAAATCAAAGTACTGAAAGTACTAAAAATTAACATTAACAAATCAAAGTAGTGAAAGTACAGAGCTAAGCTGAGCAAGAAATAATATTTTAAAGTTTTAGTTTATTGATAAATGATAACTTCTATAAAATATTGTTGACCAGTTTTACATTCTTATAGAGTTACATAAGTAGCCAGTAACCATCAGTGTCTGTATTCAGAGATGATTTAAATACTCTATAACTGGTTATTTCTGCAGATATTTTTTTTTTTTTTTGGAAATTTGAAAATTTGGACCAAAAAATTCAACCAGTTCATAATATTTCATCAATCAAATTTTGTAGTATTTGGCAATATGTAGCAATATCATCCCCAGAGAAATAATTGACAATAAGGTATGCCTTTACTTTATGATTGTTTTCAAATATCATGCTTATCAAAAGAAATAAATTCAAAGATCCATTTCATATTAAAAGTTAGGTAATCAAATTCAAATTTCAAGTGAAAATCAGTTGTTTATACATTTCAGATTTGCCTGGCATTATGAATGTATCATTTGAGATTTTACAAGCCAATTCAGCTTGAACTGTCTGGTTAAAAAGCTCTTAAACTACCTCAAATATTCCATAAAATACCCTATAATCTCGATAATAAGCCTGAACCGAAAATAGGCCGGTTTTGAAAGTAGCCTTGGATTTCTTAATCAAATGTATCTTGAAAACATTCTGGTTTTGAAAGTAGGTTTGGGATTTTCTATCAAAAAAGAATATAATCCGGTATTATCAAGATTTTAGGATATATCATTTATGACTCAAAGCAGCAATAATAATGACTGAACTCCAAATAACACTGTATCCTTATAAAAGATGTTTATAGAATACGAGTAATTTGAAGTCGTAACTATATGGGATAATTAAAGTAATTCTGGCCCCTAGCTATTTCTTGAAACAAGCTTGAGTCAAAACTTTTTGCAGGAATTACATAAGGAGATGAAGTTAAGTTTTGACTTTAGTCTGTACTTTTGTTTCAAGAAATCAGAGCCTGATGTGGCGGCAACAATATTGTCAAATTTTTAAAGCGATCTTGCCCTCGATTCTTGTTCTTTTTTTTTTTGCCTTACTAATTATAAGTGAAAATGAAAGGGGAAGATTGCCTTAAAAATTTGAAAATTGAGCTTTCTTTTGTTCATACTGTTTCAATTACTTCTTTGCCGCATAAATTAGTATTTCTAAATATCTTATATTTATATGTATTTCTGTTTAATCATTTAAATTATATAGTTACAAACTGGCAGATCTTTCAAGCATTTAAAGTACTACTCGCAACAATATGTTACTAAATATTGCAATTTTTTAAACTAGTCAAACTGTCTCAAGCAGATCAAGCATATAAATCAAAGTACTGTAAGTACTGAAGGAGGCTTATTCAAATTCGTAACAAGGACATAGTCATTCAGATCCCCCGCCAATGGAGATATCAAAGCTGAAGTAAGTTTGATTGTGGAGACTTATGTGTATGAAAAAAAAAACAGGAAAAAGGAAGTTGAGCTAAAGAAGGATGGAGTATAATTCAAGTAGAGCGGGGCTGCAATTGTTGAATCAGGTATACAGCCTTGACATTTATATTAGACTATATACACAAAGATGGGTGGAGTTTTGCAAAGTAACATTTACCATGATATTTTCAGCAATGTTTCCATGGTAACGGAAAAAGTGCAAAAAATAAAAACCTAAAAATAGCAAAAGGTACTACTAGACCATAAAAAGAATGTGTCTATGAAGTTTCGTGGAAATATCTCTGCTGGTTTTAGAGTTATGCTCCGGAAATGAACCTGCTACAAAAATATGATATTTTCAGCAATGTTTCTATGGTTACAGAAAAGCACAAAAAGTGAAAACCTAAAAATAGCAAAAGGCACTACTAGACCATAAGAACAATGTGTCTATGAAGTTTCATGGAAATATCTCAGCTGGTTTTAGAGTTGTGCTCCGGAAACGATTCTTACACAAAAATCTGCCATTTTCAGCAATGTTTCCATGGTTACAGAAAAAAGTGCAAAAAGTGAAAACCTTAAAATAGCAAAAGGCACTACTAGACCATAAGACCAATGTGTCTATGAAGTTTCATGGACATATCTCTTCAGGTTTTAGAATTATGCTCCGGAAACAAACCTGGTACAAAAATATGATATTTTCAGCAATGTTTCCATGGTTACGGAAGAAATGCAAAAAATGAAAACCTAAAAATAGCAAAAGGCACTACTAGACCATAAGACCAATGTGTGTATGAAGTTTCGTGGAAATATCTTTACTGGTTTTAGAGTTATGCTCCGGAAACCATTCGTATGGACGGACGGACAGACGGACGGACGGACGGACGGAACCCATTTGTATGTCCCCCGCCAACTTCGTTGGGCGGGGGATAAAAATTGAATGAAAGTCTATATAACATACAACAGTTCCCCAAATTCATTCACATACTCTAGATCTTCAGTTGTCTTGTTTCAAAGAAAAGTAAACAACCTTACAATTATAAACTGATTCTTCATCTAAAAAGGAAAGCCTCATGATGAAACGTATTATCAAAATCAGTTACCCTAAATACAGTGATCAATTTTATGACAAACTTTAAGCTAAAGAGCAAGCTTACAAAGTCTAATAATTATATATAAGTATGAATTCTGAGTGAGTAAAGAGAAATTCCACACATTTACACAAAATACACAACAATTTGGAGGTTATTATAAGAAAAACGAGATGTGTATATGATACAAATAAATTGACTCGTTCAACCCTGAAAACACATTTAGCTCTTCTAAATCAAAGACTAGACCATAAGGTCATGGTGACCTAGGCCAGTTCACTATAACATTTCAGGGGTGAAATAGCTATGAGAAATTATCCAATGAATTTTGATAACATGACATTATTTCAACATTCGTAATATATGAGTTTTTATAGATGTGGTCCAGTACAAGAATTCAAAGAAATCTGGCAGCTGATGTGAAGCCAGAAAGCAAGGTTGATTGCTTAATGTGCGATAATTAGTAAACTTCAACAAGATTTTATATCATTTGTATAATATTTCATTAACCAGTCATGATTTGGAAGAGTCAATAAAGAAATTATCTAGATATTATGCATTTATGTCCTCAGTAGCAGGGTGATTTGAAAGTTTCATTACCCGAAGATATTTCCTGAGGGACATATTTCACACTGACACAGGGAAAAACATTTCTTTATAATTCCGAAAAATGATAAGTAATTCACAAATTTATTACCTCCTCTTTAAATCATTATTTAATTTAGTGGTGTTCTGTTGTAACTGTTATAGACACTGTTATAAACATGAGGTATTAAAAAATGTCCATCTATAAAACACAACATCAAAGACACAAAACTTACCAATGCCTGGTATAACACACAAGAAAACAAAAAACAAAATAATGAGCGAATAATAACAAATCGCGTGTGTACAAATCAACGTCAACTTAAACAATCTTTCATAATGTGTACAGTCAAACATGTTTATAACAAACACAGTTACAATGACTTCATGATTGTTCCATAGATGTTGTCATTCCATGTCAAAGTTTAAAATTGTTGAGTATAATGAACCACTTTATGCTTCTATCAAAATAATTTTGTTGATCCCCAGAGGTTCATTTTAACCATGTTTTACTGTATGTTAAAGATGCTCCACCGCCGACAGAGTATAAATAATATTCATCATTTGAACAATAATTGGTGTTTAATCGTGTATATAATAGTATAATTAACACAAAAGATAATATAAAATAATAAAAATAAATATATAAAATCAGTAGTTCAATTTCCATATAGGATATAGTGGTACGGAATTTTTTCGGGATGCAATTAATTATTGAAGTAACTTGAAGTAAAATAAGATGCTCAAAATTTTCAATGGTGGTAATGGTGTAATGTAAGTAACTTTTGTAACTAAAGAAAAATACTAAATCGTCTGCTTCTGTTTTTAATAGTAAAAAAATACTATTTGTCAGCAGTGGAGCATCTTTAATTAAAAGCTGGTTTGCTTATTTCTTTGTTCATTATTCAAACATGTAAGTAAAAATTTCCTTGAATATATTTTCTACATTCAAGTTCATATACCTTTCTTCAACTTGAGTGGTAGAAGATCTAGACTTAGAATGGACTATTATTTTAAGCATATGGGCAAACCAAGTACAGAGTACCCAGAGAAAAACAACTGTCCAGCATTCAGTACCTGACAACTGATTCACATTGATTTTCAAAATGATGACAGGAATTTGTTAAAAGAATACCTAGCTAGTATATACGTAAAATTATAATATAAGATTCTTTAGCTAAAATTGTTTTCACTGTAATCTCATTTAAAAGTCAGAATAGAGGATCTAAATTCCACGTTTTCTATTTTTCAACTCATAGATTAAAAGCAAAATAATGATACAATCAGTGAATATCATCCATGCTAATGACAAAATGCAGTTAAATGAAGAAACTTGTGAGCTTGATACTGAAAGATTATATATTATATATATGTTGTTATTATATGAATATATGGTGCAAAAAAAATCACTCGACTATAAAACAGGTTAATATAATAAGTTCTATCTTGTCATTCTGAGATGAATGTAAATACACAATTGTTAATTAACATTTGATCATGATTAGGAACTAGATCAAGTCATTCATATAAAGTTGTTTGAGTATGATTGGTCAGGTCTTTCAATGTTTGTTATATCTGATATCAATTCCCATTATATATGACACCTTAGGGTTAACCTGAAACTAGGCCTAAAAATTATACTTTTACTTGTAAAAATTAAATTGTTTCTGTTCCAAAATTTAAGAAATATCTTTATCTACTAACAATAGCTTTTTCTTCCATATCTATGAGCCAATATAAACTTCAATCATACATACCATCAAAAGATTGGAACAGCGTCGGCTTGTCTGTTAGCTTTATTGCATTTTCTACTTCTAATCCCGACTTTACGACACTTTTCTGACCGTTATTATCAGTCGACACTGGACATTCAGCGTCTGTGTCTCTTTGAGCGTCCATTTCTGACATTACATCAGCGATATCCTTGACATCAGGATTAGTTTTAAAGAGTCCGGTTGCATAATTAACGAATGCACTCAAGTGTGGGGATACATTGAAGGACCCGAAGGATCCAGACTGTCGTGCTTCAGCGGACGACACTTTGTTGGATCCCGGGACGTCCATAGGTTCAGAAACAGATTTGTCCTCCTCTTCAAATTTATCCACGCTGATCTTACTTAGTCTGTCCTGTGCCGTTTCCATGTCAGTTAGAGTTACCTCCCCTTGTTTATCCTCCGAAACAGGTAGATAAACAATATTTCCAATTTGTTCCATTGCAGAGTTATTTTCAGCATTTTCACTGTTTTCTGTTACCACAGCGGTTTGCGCTGACAAAACACGATCGACAGCCACCGTGTTCTCAAGATGAAAAGAACTTGCATCAGTATTATTGCCGACAGATAATTCCTGATCATCGTCGCAATCAGACTTATCTTCCTTTTTGGAATTTGGAATTTTACAATCTGCCTCTGCTGTGGAGACGGTTTGATTGGAAAATTGGCTATCAACATCCACTAGTTTATCATGTGACATATCCTTATGCTCTGATTGGTTAGTTTCAGATGGATCAGCACTAATAAAATCTCCGAATTCATCCATAGAGGTACTTCTACCTTTCCCCTCATTTGATTTACCCGTCGCCTCTGATGTCACCTCCTTTATACCTAAATCAAGTAGCAAATCATCGTCCTCTTTAAGGTTTTGATTGACAGGCGACGCCCCAGATCTGAATTGTCCTAATGGAGACAGACTGGCCTCACTCTGAACACCTGTTTTACCCGACGGAGACAACCCACCTGTACTGCTCGGGGAGACACCGTTCCGTCCCGGAGACAGACCCCCTGTGGCCTGACTACCCCCTGGAGAAAGTCCAGGAGCGTTTGTACCTTGTCCACATGAACACAAACTAGCAGTGTCTGACATTTCACTGTTTATGGTAGCACTACGACTCGGTGGTTTGACTTTTGCAGCATAAGCTTGTGGGTCCTGTTTCATTAGCTCGGCGTGACCTTCAACCCAGGATTTGTATAGAGGGCAGCTGAGGTCATGGTATATCTCTGGTTTACATGCATCTTTTGTTACGCTACAGTAAACAAACAAACAATATTAAATCATGAGTATTGATATTAATTTCACATTTCATATATAATAAAATTCTATCAAAAATTTTATCAATAATATATATAAGATCAAACAAAATAAATTTTAAAGGCCCATTACCTTTCCGGAGCAAAATATAAAGGTTTCTTAAAAAACATTAATAACATCAGAAAATGCATACCGATGACCTAAAATAAGGTTACGACACCAAACATATGCAAGATTTCCTGCGTAATATATGAAAACAGTGGAGAGTAAATTCGCTGTTTTGCCGTCTGGCGCAGTGATAGTCAACAACCGCGCGGTATTTAGGACGACGGCGGGAACATAATACGACCCGCGTTATGAAAATAAACATTTTATTTATTTTAAACAAATCGTTCAGAAGGTGATGAATATGTAGTATTAACGGTAAGTTAATAATTTTTGCGACTACAAAATTATCGATCTTGTTTTACATTCCAATTTTAAAAATTAAAAGCCGTTTCGGAAAGGTAGTGGGCCTTTAATGTCTATTAAGACATATAAATGGCAATTAAGTTATCTTATCATTAATTTTCATTCCTTATATAGTTTTGTTTACTTTTCCAATTAATCATAGACATAAATGAGCAAATGTTTACTTTATAATTAAGATGACAGCTATAATGAACAGCCCCTTGTTACAAATATAATCTAATAAATAATTTATATAATTTCTTATCATCTCTTTTAAAGAATACAATTGCAACTCGTTAATATGAAATTGGTAAAGTACATTGTACAGTACATTAATCCAACATGCCTGTAAATATGACATCATATAAACGTGATTTTTTAATGTCACAATCACAGAAAGGTGGGATTATTCGACTGTAAATTGTACCTTACCCATTAGGTTTTTGGATCTTCTAACCCTTGTATTCGAATTGTTTTAAGGGTCATGACCAAACACAATATGATCAAGTAAATTTTTTACCATTCACATAATTTGAAGTTTACCCAAAATTTCATGGTATAAACTAACCCTTTGCCACCGTGAATGCTCATTGCAGCGATGTCGTGGTACATAGCGGCGCTGACGATCATATCCATGGGAGCTATCACACCATAACGCTCCGCGCCGTGTTCTAACACCAAGGGGTCAGACACATTGGGGTCAAACATGACAGCGTTTGGGGTCACCAGGAGTACTCCACTGACCACTCCCTAAATAAAGGTCAAGGTTACACTGACATGTAGGTCAAGGTCACGTCAATTTACAAAATATTACAACTCATTCATCCCTGAAAATTCATAATGAACTGTTCCAATCTTTGATAAGATGAGTTCAAATGTGTTTCAGGGATGAATAGCAGAGTGAATGAAGGTCGAGGTTAAAACTGAAAGCTACCAGGTAGATCAAGTTATGACACTAACATACCGAACATTAGGTCAATAAAGGTCAAGGTCAAGAACATAAATAACTTGACAATAGCACAGCAACATACAGTCGATAAACCATCTATTACTGACAGCATTTAAACAACCACAACTTCAAATCTTACTGTCACAAATAAAGATTTTCAAAATATATTCAAAACAAACTGCCACTGGCAAAATATTTATACATCTTCGTTTTTAACAACTTAGGTTATCTGGCCCCGATTTCTCGAAACAAAAGTGCAGACTTACGTCAAAGTTTTTCTCCTTATGTAACTTATATGAAAATTCATGACTTAAGTCAGTTTTTGACTGAAGTTTGTTTCGAGAAATTCGGGCCAGACATGGGAAAATAATCAGCTGTGAACGATAGCATGGCTACTCTTGACCTTTCTGGGCCTACTTTCATGAATAAAATGTATTCCTATAACTTGAAGGAATTCCTTACCTTAAAATACTCCATAGGAAGGAAAGCATTACAGAATTTTAGGAAGGCTCCTTAACTTCAGAGTTTTCCATAAAGCTTCTGTAATGCTTTCCTATGGGGAAATTTAACTTAAGGAGATCCTATAAAGTTAAGAAATTTCATGATATTGGGCCCTGGTTCCGGTAATGACATACCTGCCCATCGGTGATGTGTTTTACGCCGACCTTGATGAAGCGTTCGTGACATTCCTGGTCCAGCTGTTTCGCCTCCTCTTCGGAAAGTTTCTGTGGTGACTCGTCGTAGCTGTGTGACGAGGTCGAGGTCTGGCGCTCTATGTGACCCGGGATCTTTGCTGGAGGCTTGTCAGCCATCTTTACTAATGGAATGTCCTAGAAAGGTACACAAACATTCATTCATCTCTGGAAACAGGGGTGAATGAAATATACTCTAACTCGATCACCCCTGAAAATTTATAATGGACTGTTCCAGCCTTTGAATTGTATGGTTTATGTCCATTTGGGTCCCCAAATTTTCTTCAATTTTAAAACCTGTTATCTAACGATTAAATGGTAGAATTTCAAATATCAAGTATATCCCTGATACAAATGGTATTTAGAAGTTGTTTACTATTGCAGAGAAAGATGCTTCATTCTATGCCTACCATACCTGGTCAATATTCCCTGCATACCTGGTCCATAACCCTTCATACCTGGTCAATATCCCATTCATATCTGGTCAACATTCCCTTCATACCTAGCATACCTAAGTTAATGTTCAATACCTATGGTTTACATACACTGTCAATATTACCATATCTGGTCAACATTCCCTTCATATCATGATCAGGTCAATAGTCCCTTCATATCTGGTCAATATTCCATTCATATCCTGATCAGGTCAATAGTCCCTTCATATCTGGTCAACATTCCCTTCATATCATGATCAGATCAATAGTCCCTTCATATCTGGTCAATATTCCATTCATATCATGATCAGGTCAATAGTCCCTTCATATCTGGTCAACATTCCCTTCATATCATGATCAGGTCAATAGTTCCTTATATGTGGTCAATATTCCCATCATATCATGATCAGGTCAATAGTCCCTTCATATCTAGTCAACATTCCATTCATATCATGATCAGGTCAATAGTCCTTTCATATCTGGTCAATATTCCATTCATACCTACCATATCTAGTCAATATGCCCTTTATATCTACCATACATGGTCAATGATTCCTTTATACCTACCATAACTAGTTACTGTTACCATACCTGGAAAATGTTTTCATATTTGGTCACTGTTCCCTTATACCTACCATACATGGTCGATCCTCCATTATTTCTGTTGCTGCTGTTCCCTTTGGTGAAGATGGAGGTAGTTTTACTTCCTCAACAGTTTCCTCTGGTTGCGGAACAAACAGCACCTAAAAAGAGTAAAAGATACTTTAACCTCTTAGTCACTAGGGTCCCGAGATAGAGGACTAATATACTTTATTCGCCATAATTAGCACACCTCCCCTTATAAGCACCCTCCCCTTATTTGGAGAAGGAGTTGAAGTTGTATAAACACTGTCATACTATGAATTTAACCATGATTTACAACATGTGATGCCTCTAACATCAGCATTGTATCCCATATTACCTGAACTTGTGAGTCTTTTACATGTGAATCACGACATAATATTGCTTCTCAAAGTTAAAAGTCACATGCATGTTTAGTGTAACAGATTAATGTGTAATCAGGACAGAAATACTTAAAATATGGCTGACATTTTTCGTCAACAGATTATATTTTGGATCACGAATAAACCCACCTTTTGTTACAATTTTTAAGCGCCCTGGGTGCTTATTATGGCCAATACGGTAAATTGTCTGACACCTTAACCACTTATCCACTAAGGTCCAAAGATTGAAGGCAAAAGTAACAATACATGACAGTAAACTACACCCATCATAGTAATGATGCTCTGTAGTTCGAAGGTCATGGTAGAATATTCAACACTTTCCCCACAAAATATTCCTTATTTGCATATTACAGAGTTATCTACCCTTGCGGGTAGGTATGGATTGTTACGTCACGTGTTTGTGAGTGTAATGTCATACATTTCGGAGAAAGCGACGTAAATTGCGCTCATAAAATACTGACGTAACAATCGATACCTACCCGCAAGGGAGCTAACTCTGTAATATGCAAAGATGGAATACCCTATGATACTGTATTAGACAAACTACAGCTTCTACAGTCACATGTCGACTCACCTGGCCTGGGAATATCAGTCGACTGGCTAACCTGTTCAGTTTTTTCAGCTCCGATGGAGTGGTATCAAAGAAAGCTGCTATACTCTCTAACGTATCCGAGTCTTTCACCTACAAATATCAAAACATCAAACATTACTTAATAAACAGTTAAAGCTGACAATGCAAGTTAAAAACATGCATTTGAAATTTAAAAAATAAATTATTAACGAAATACTTTTTTCAAAAATTGTTTCTGAGACATCCCCTAGTTATGACAGTGTGGTATCTAAGGAAGTGGCAGCCATTTTTCTTTTGCTCTGCTTAGTAACCTTCACTGGCCAACCCCCTATATAAAGCACGGGACACTTGACACACGTGTGTCATTCTAAACATGTCTTGTCTCAGATACACATGCCCCGATATTGGAAATAACAATGTCAAATTGAAAATAAACATTGCACTAACCTGCCAATATTTCATTGAAGTAATAGATGAATGTGTTGTCAGCTATATCCCAACATATGTCCAATACGAGCTAATAAAACACTTCAATATACACGGTGTTTTACACGTACATCGACACGTGTGTGTGATAGTTGTCGCTCGTTCGGGTCAGGTACGTAGTCACGTGTATACGGTCAGTTGAGTGCATCGGGTACGATGACATACGTGGAGATATGTGGACGGATTATTGTTTGGATTTCCATTCACTTGCGTTGAAATTTTATTTTGAGAAACATCTAAATGACAACTTAGAGGAGTTGACATGTTAATTGCTAAAAAAGGTCCCATATAGTTTTACAGGTGAGGGTTTTGTTTACCTATTTGTAGGTGATATATACTGTGGAATGCTAGGTGTATAGGTACATGAATGAGCGCACGTGTGTCGATTCACGCGCTTTATATAGGGGTCGGCGAGTCGTCGGAATGTAAAACAAAAATGGCTGTCCTCAACCGGGGAATGTCTCATAAACGATTCTTGAACAACGAGTATACTTATTTTAAAAAAGATCATTTTAATAATTTTAACTTGCATTGTCAGCTTTAACATAGAATTTTAAACAAGGAGGTAATTCATGTTAATTACGTGAGGGACTTTTAGTGCAAAAATGCTTTTCGCATTTAACATTTGTTTTACATTACATATGAAAACATGTTGCAAAATGTTAAAGATGCTCCACCAGGGGCAGTGTATAAACCAAAATTTTTCACATGAAATTAATACAAAAATACATATAAAATAATTTATTTTGCTCTTGGTGCATGTACATTTATATTCAGTACCTTTTCCATGTAGGGCATATTACCATGGATTTTTTCATGACACATTAATTATTTTTAATATATTTATCTTGAAGTAAAATAAGCTCAAACTTTCCAAAGGTGGTAATGCTGTATAAAGTTACTTTCTCAACCAAAGAAAAATACTAATTCATCTGCTCCTGTTTTTGATAGAGAAAAAATACCATTCATCAGCGATGGAGCATCTGTAAAGCTTCCAAATGAAAACCATACCAAATAAATTACCATATCATGCATATGATTGTAAGGTACATTATTTTTTTGTATTTTGTTCTTTTCTAGGCTTTTTCAATTCTTTTTTGGGGGGGTTGGGGGAGAGGGAAGGAGGTGTAGATTGAGCTTGATGGGTATGCAAATAATAGCACAAACTTAAGAAATTTGTAGATTTTTTTGTATTTTATTCCTTTCTTGGTTTTTTATTCTTTCTTAGACTTACAGAGTACTCGTCAGTACCATCCGGTTTTAACCTCTTTGGCTTTTTATCTGGTACTTTGTGAACTCCAGCATTGTCTTCGATAGAGCTGACTGACACTGGCCTGGAGTTATGTGCCCCTGAATGGTCTGTGACCTCTGACTCGCTGTCAGGGTCAAGGTCCATCGAGTGAGTGTACCATGTGGTTTTTGAGTCTAAAAATAGAAACAAGCATGCTTAAATAACTGGATGAAACTTCAAACTAATATACAATATGCAACCCAATAAGCGCCCTGGGCATTTCCAAATAAAAATTGATAAAGATAAAAAAGTGCTTAATAAGATGAAATTATTGCAAACCTATACAATTTTAATAGTTTTAGTCTTTAATTATGCCTGGGCGATTGAAAATGAGGCCTCAAAAGGAGGAAAGGTTTTTATAGGCCTAGGGACATAGGCGCTTATTGGGTCGAATACAGTACCATTGATCATGCGTAAGGTATCAACTGGTATGAATATTACTGTAACATATACATGTTTATGAAAGCAAAAGTAAGTTGTTGTTTTTTTCTGACTCTACCTTTAAAGTACACATGTTCTCTGAATATGTGTTCTCAGTTCTGTCAGTTTTCTTTATAACGTACAAATTTTATTTAAAATGTTTCAACTTACCATCACCAGTTGAGGATTCTGAAGTGTTGCTGCGAAACCTGAAAAACATAAAGTAAACGGTTCATATCAAACCTAGTACAAAGATGCTTATAACTATATTGATTAACATGGTGAACTCCATATCACCCCTGTGTGTTATAGGGGTTGGAGGGAAGCTGGAGTCTTTCTTACTGGAGAAAAAACCATCAACCTACAATTAATACCTATAGCTATAGACTGCAGTCTTACAATAGTTTCAAATTTGCGTACCTGCACAGCCAACAATATCTTGAATCAACATTTAATTATGGCATGATCAAGATACAGTTAGAAAGCAGTAGAAAACCCATGTGATATTTGAGACCAGGGTCAAGGTTAAAATTTCACTCAAACATTGTCTTTAGAAAAATTGAAAATGATCAAAAGAGAACAAATATTGTTTCGTATTATCAATGATTATATTTGTAAATTCCAACCCAGGAAGAAACTATACGCTTTTTGTTATAAAACTGAAGTGAGGGCTTTTATTGAGTTTGTGAATCTTATCATGACTGCATTTGTATATAGCTAGCTTAAACTTATAATGGAAGAGTTAGTTACCAATAGATACAAAATCTCATTTCACAATCATGATTCAATGTAGTTTTTCTGAAAGCTTTTATCAGCTCCTTCATCCTCCGTGATCACAACAATGAAGGAGCGACTATGATATCTATTCAGCCATCTATATGTATACAAGTGGCCACCGATACACAATAACGATTGATTTCCCCTTGATGGGCCTCAAGAAAGACATTCATCTTTCTATACATATATACAACTGGCCACTTATGATTATACGCAACAATGATTGATTTCCCCCTGATGGGCCTCAAGAGAAACATTCATCTTTCTATACATATATACAACTGGCCACTTATAATTGCACATAAAAATGATTGATTTCCCCTTGATGGGCCTCAAGAGAGACATTCATCTATCTATACATAAACACAACTGGCCAATTATATGCAATAATGATTGATTTCCCCTTAAGGAGCCCCAAGAGATACTCTAAAATCAATGCATCATCTACAACACTCAATCACACATGCAAAGACGACTACGACACAAAGCTGGAGCAATTACCCTTATTTAGCCCCCAAATTTGGCCACTTGACCTCTAAGACGATGTCAACTGAAGATAGCTTCCCTGTGATTTTACTATAGCAGGGTTTGAATAAATATAAGTTCAGTCCGAGGTCGTTCGGTAGCGTCCTGGGTCACAATCCCGTGATAAATGATCGTTTTTATTTATTCATTGAGATACAAACGAAAATGTGATACATGATCATTTTAATTTATACTTCAAAATTCCTACACAGTATCTAGTGAAGAAAACTAAGTGCATGTATATGTTCTCAAATGAGTTAATTTAAGC
Source organism: Argopecten irradians irradians (assembly GCA_004382745.1). Taxonomy (NCBI): domain Eukaryota; kingdom Metazoa; phylum Mollusca; class Bivalvia; order Pectinida; family Pectinidae; genus Argopecten; species Argopecten irradians. The sequence continues at coordinate 1,104,559 of SAYR01052160.1, read as the reverse complement.
CTGTTAAAAAAGTTTTTAAGAACCTTGTGACCTTGAATTAAAGTCAAGGTCATTCATTTTAATTGTAATTAGCGGTAAGATATACTCAATACTACTATGTTCTTTTTCAATACAATGTTAATTTTCAGACCAACATTAACAATGGTAATCAATAGCACACACTGATCCATTGGCCAACACTGTGTTTGCTAACACACTTGTCATGATCATTGCATGTCCAACGTCATTGTTTTCTTATTGATACAAGTCACACTTAGCTCGCAAAGGTTTGAAGGTCTTAATTGAAGCAATCATTGCTGTATGTATTGATGTAATCATCAAAGTCTCCTCTTCAATCACTTCTTCATTTCCATGTTCTAAGGAGAGCTATGGCAACCTTGTGTCAGCTATAATTGAAGTCTCTCTGACATTTTTCACAAATCTTAAGACATCCACCTCAAAGAACCTTCGAGGGTGTCTGTGTGATTTAAAAGAAGTCTAATTTTCGAAGGAGCCATGCATGTGTTCTGAGGATAGAGTGATAAAAGAATGACTGACATTCTATTGCTATCCAACCACATGTGGTGACATTCTACCACTACCCAAACATATGTGGTGACTTTCTACCACTACCCTACCACATATGGCGACATTCTTCCACTATCCAAAATATATGTGGTAACATTCTACCACTACTGCACTACATGTGGCGACATTTTACCGCCATATGTGGGTAAAATCTGTGGCCAATTTTTTCTCTCTTCATTTTAACAATCGTGGTAAAACCAAACCGCCCCTATGTTCCTGAAATTCTATACCTTTTCTACCGTAAATGAACTCTTGATCTTATTTCTGGGCTCACATGTCTGTAAATGAGGTAAGTGTTCCTTGTTTATTTTGACTGGGCCACAGCACCGGTGACCTTGATTATGTATAATTGTATGTATTACAAGTTCATTCACTCCAGGGGTCAATCACAGGCTATATGTGTTTATAATGTTATTTATAACAGTATCCACTTTATATAGTATAGTACTTCACCTAGTGTGTATTATAAGAACAGCCAAGTAGATAAAAACATTCAAGTATTTTGACCTTTTTGTTATTGTGTTTACAAACAGAAGTATTTCTTATATACCGAATGCCTACCCCCCTAATGTTCGCCAGATCACGTACCATACTGTTAGTATTATACACAATTTAAAGACCCATCCAAATCAACTTGAAGAACTTTATTTCCATTGACCAAACTTAAACTGAATTATATTCAACATTTTAACTTTATTTCTGAAATTATTTTCATTGGCCAAACTTTACAGTGAATTCAACATTTGAATGTCATTTCTCAAATATCAGGATATTATTATGGTTCACATGGGCCAGCAAACTTAATTTAGATTGAATATACTATCAAAAATGATTGGTAAATGGACTATCATTGAGTTCAAGGTCCGGTATAAAAATCATTTCTATCCCCCCACCCCCAGGTAGTTTCCTGGGGTAGTTTTTCTGGCAAGCTGATTCTTTCTCCTTTCCTATTACATAGATTGTATGTACTTGGTCAAAAATGAGAATAATTAATAATACAACAGTACAGACCAGTCTGTTACTCATTTATCAAGAAACGCAAACCATTGATCCTTATTGTCTGTATAACAGTTTGTTTGACCCGTAAGCACTCGCCTCATGATAATCCAAGTCTTGATGACCCAAATATTGGTTTAGAGTTGGATATTGAAGGCAATATGTGTCACGGCGAAAGACATTAATAAGAAATAATGAAGGATTGAGTGTAATCACCACATGGAAATGGAATAGAATTTTATCTATAGCCGCAGTAATATTGATCAGATCACAGCAGGATAATCAAATAGTGTAAACAGACTTTCTGTCTCGGCAGTTAAATTTCACGATTTTCTTATCACAAGTTCGCAAAGAGTAAAATTGAAGTACTGGTATATATACATTAATTCTGTAGGTGTCAGCAAAAACACTTGATTGCAAAAACATATATCTGTTAGTATTTTGAATTCACCGATTTCCATAAAACAGCGAATATAGCTTAAATAAATTGAAACCACATGCAAAATTACCTACTAAGAGTAAATAAGAATTCAGATAAAATTAAGATATTAACAAGGAGCGGCAAAGTGGGGTATTAACCCCCGCGCTCTGCGGTTGGTTTAAAACCCAAATGCATCAAGGTAAAAGTAAAAATTACTCAAGTACATGTATACCAAGAACAAAAAGGTAACTTTAAATGTATGCGAGTATTGTAAAACCAATAAAAAATATAAACAGCAGGTAACAAAAAGAAACTGTAATTTGGTATTTTTGATGGAGTTTCCATGGTTACGGAAAAAAATCCCAAAACAGAAGTTTCACAACAGCAAAAGGCACAACTACGGCATTTGTCTGATATAAACAGATGGTTTCATGGAGTTTTGGATTACTAGCCCAGAAACTAAAAGTAAAAGTATGGTATTTTTAACTAATATTCCATGGTAATGAAAAAATTCACTTGATTGATGTATACAGAAAGTTTCAAGGAGCTGCGTTGAACGTTTTTAGAGTTATATAGCCTAGAAAAGAATATCAGAGAGACGACAGACGAAGCCCAAAAACAATGTCCCTCACAAACACGTTTCACGTGGGATAATTAAGCAAATGAAATGACCTAGCTTAAACTGTATACTACTAAGTTTGATGTTATTTCTGGGTCTGTATGGTTGTGAATGTATATACAACAGCTTAAGACAGAAATACTAATGATTGACGGGATTATCTATAATCAGTTGACTGTAGACTTGGAGCTGCATGGTTCTTATTGATCTCATCCAGTCCATAACGCATCAAACTCACATATAACACACATTTTTCTTTGTTTCCAACATATACATTTTTGATGGTCTCTTAACTCCATACCATGAAAAACAACAAAATAAAATAACAAAATATAAGCATCCTACCTATAGCTAATTATAATTAAGTTGATATAATTACCCGGTAAGTATACTGGTATATCACTGAGACAAAGCCAATTTAATATAAAGCACATGTAAGAAATATAAGTCACAATGCAGAATTGTGTTTGCAACAATAAATGTGCATATAATATACATTAATATGCACATAAATATGCATGATATTAATAATTATTAAATTTGAAAAGAAGAATGTAAATAAGAAAATAAATTTCACATGTCTCGATATGAATTAATTGTTATTAATACTTTTTGGTTTTGATTGGTTTGATAAGTTTAGTGTCATGTCAGTTAAGGATGTATTACCGGTAGGTTTGACTGTGGAGGAAAGTCAGAGTTGTTATAATTACCTGAGGGAAAAAACCACTGATCAGCAGTCAGTATCTTGCAACTAGTCCATGCCACATGGGATTTGAACTCGTGACCTAGAGATGAAGGTCTTAATTGTGATAATATGTTAGGACATCTTATTACCGTAATCGCCCTAATTAGCGACCAGGGAGCCTAAATAATTGTATCAAAGGGGGGGCTGCTTATTAATAAACCAAAATGTAAGTTGTGGACGAAAAAAAGTCAGCCATATTTCAAATCTTTCTGAATTGATGGTACATTAATCTGTTCGGTAAACATGGATATGCCTTTTATCCTTTGAGATGCATTATAATGTTGTGATTCACATGTAAAGACTTGCAAATTCATGTAATATGGGTTACAATGCTATCTGAATTAGAGGTATCAAATGTTGTAAAATATTGTTAAATCCATTGGATAGGATGAGCTCAAGTGTTTATATATATGTATACAACCTCAAATTCTTCTCCAGAAAAAGGGGAGGGAAGTTTATAGGAGGATGGGATGCTTATTATGGCAAATAAGGTATATAAACCATTGTCTAACTTCTCAGGTTTTGGTTATAAAGGAAAGTTGATATGGTAATTTATTTAACACATACAGTTGTAATCAACCTGTAACTAAATAACTATAAATTAAGTTGTAAGTAATCATAGTTAGAAATATTCCCTCACACAAGCAGATTTGTTATTGAACATATTATTTTATCAATTAGGTCTCATAATGAATATTATTTTTCTACACCATACATTATATAAAGATATACAGCAGATGACACTACAAGGATGACCTTTCTTCGACCCTGGAAACATCCTGGATTATGTAATCAATATATATATCATCGGAGTTATTACTCGCTTGACAGCTGCCTATTGATGTTTTTAACATCTGCAAAATCCATCAATATTCATATTCCGTACATCTTTTCGGCACATACATAATTTCCATATATACATAGGAATATTCTCAAACAGGGTCCAGTTTCATAAACATTCCTTTAACTTTAAGGAATTCCTCAACTTTAATTACCATATAAGGAATACTTCAACTTAATTACCATATAAGGAATTTTTCAACTTTAATTACCATATAAGGAATTCCTCAACTTTAATTACCATATAAGGATTTCCTCAACTTAAAAAATTCTCCATTTAGGAAATCGTTGCAGAAGTTAAAGAAAATTTTTGACTAAGGATTTTTTTCCCGTTTACTCCTGTAATATTCTCCTATGAAGATTTTGAAGCTAAGGAATCGCTATAAGTTAAGAAATGTTGATGAAATTGAGAAAGGAGATAAAGAGGAAAAGCTTTGTAGCCAGATCAGGGTTCGAACCCTGAACTCCTGAACACTAGCCTTAGACAATAAGTTTAGGTATAATACTTTTCTCTATTTCTTTTTTTTCATTCATTTTTTTATTCAGTCTTTCTGCATCTAATTTGTGATATATACTTATAATTAGTTCTTACTCATGAGCTTAAATTATTAACCCCCGATATTTCATAATGGACTGGTTCAGTTTAGATTTAGAAGAGCCTACTTGTATCTTAAGGGGTAAATAGGGTAAGCAAACCTACAAAGGGTTTGAACATCTATATAAAGGGACTGCTGAAAGAGAAGATTTCAGTTTCAGCTATAGGCTGCTATGCATGGTGTTAAAACAGGAAAACTTCCACCCTCTACCCATAAAAATCCTGGAAACAATTAACAACAAAACAGCAAAAGCAGCCATGAGAGACTATAATCATGTTAATACAACTTCTATAGTTTAAAATGGAAACAATAGCTGGGGTTCCCCAAGGAGGTCTCTTTACTCAACGATATCCATAGATCTGCGACTTTGTGCTGATGAATCAACTCAAGATATGGCTCTTTACCGTGTGGGCTTACATTTTAACATCGGGGCTTGTGTTGGCTTACTTCAGGAAAATGTTTGTCATTGATTACGAGGGCTGGCTTAGCTCAGGGATCAGTGTTAATTGACCTCACGGAAATGTCAAATATACTGGCTTTCAACACAGGGGCTTGTGTGCAGCTTCAAATCAAGGATTTTTTTTCAATTTAATGTGTTTTTTATTAAATTTCTGTAATTTACAAATTCATCCAATACCTTATATTTTTTTTCCAAAAATCATGGGTTTATATATCACGCCCTGTCATAAGTGAATTATGTTTTCAAGGTGACAAAGTTGATTCGCAAAAAAAAACACCTGCAAATAACTTTGAAACAATATGTAATTACAAAATTTGACACCCATGAAATCTAACATCTACAGTAAAACATGCCTTATAAGCAACCACCAGCTCTGCATAAAGACCACCTGCTTAATAAGACCACGTTACAGGATCCAAATCTTAGGGCCAATTTTAACACAATTCAACCCCTGTACATAAAGACCACCTGGCTATAAAGACCATGTCCCTTGGTATAGACAGGTAAGACTGTCCCTTAGGTGGTCTTTATAGACAGGTTTGACTGTCCCTTTGGTGGATTTTAAAACCAGGTTTGACCGTCTCTAGGGTGGTCTTTATAGACAGGTTTGACTGTCCCTAGGGTGATCTTTATAGACAGGTTTGACTGTCCCTCCGGTGGTCTTTATAGACATGTTTGACTGTCCCTCAAATGGTCTTTATAGACAGGTTTGACTGTCCCTCCGGTGGTCTTTATAGACAGGTTTGACTGTCCCTTTGGAGGTCATTATAGACAGGTTTCACTGTCCCTTGGGTGGTCTTTATAGACAGGTTTGACTGTATACGGTAGTCTAGCTACCATCTGATGATGATGGCCTGATAAACTGAACCTACAACCACTTGGTTATAGATAAGGAACACAGAATCTCATTTATTCTTACTTCATCATCAAATAAACCCCGCCATAACAGACACTTATGTAATAACAATGTCCGAGGTCTGCTACAACAACTCCGCTGACACGAAATAAACATCCTGTCTGTCTACCAAGGTGTATAGGCCCCGCTCATGTATTGATCACTCTGTCCATCTCGGAGCAAAGAAGACATCTTAATTAGACGCAAGGAAATCGGACCAATCTCCATGTGGTCCCGGCTTCCTATCTTACATCTCGCTGAGAAATATTTTTGGCAATTGAGTCTGATACTGTGAAAGTCCGGGTGATCGGAGAAGCATGAGGGATGAATTAGGGAAGCTCCGGAGACTCCTCGAACTCATCGGATACTTCCTTTATTATCCGTCGCAGTCTATTGATTTTCTATCTCGCTTCTAGATCTATCAATCTGGCTGTATTGCATGCAGACAAGTTGAGCAGTGCAATATCTTGAGTATTGGCCCTCAGTCGCAATATATCTAGATGTATTAACAAATATACTTCTCTTGTAACAGTTCAAGAATATCTAAAGCTTTTCCAGGAGATCTAGTATACAGTACAGCAGGAATGAAAATGTCAGAAAGGATGGTCAAGGGGACCGCCTGACCATTGTGGGATCATTTACTCTGGGGAAATGGGAATTGATACGATACATCACATTAATCTGGTTTTACATAGAAGTCATTAATGTGGTGATCTGTGACATCAAGTACTTCACAGGTGGTGGTACCTACCAATTAGGTGTCAGACAGTCTACCAATATAGCGTAAATCTCTGGGGCAGGTGGCTGAGTGGTTAAGGTGTCTTATAATCTAATAGTTTAGCATAAATCTCTGAGGCAGGGTGGCCAAGTGGTTAAGGTGTCTGACGGTCTACCAGTATAGCGTAAATCTCTGGGTCATAGTGGCTGAGTGGTCAAGGTGTCTGGCGGTCTACCAGTATAGCGTAAATCTCTGAGGCAGGGTGGCCAAGTGGCTAAGGTGTCATGACGGTCTAACACTAAAGCGTAAATCTCTGGTAAATTTCTGGAGTACGGTAGCGGAGTGGTTATGGTATCTGACGTTCTAACACTGAGGCACAGTGCACAAACGGTAAGGTAATATATCACTAAACCATCCACTTCTGGGTAATATTGACTGAGTGGTTAAGGTGTATGACATTCTTCCACTAAGCCTGCCATCTAGTTGTATGCATCCAGCTGACCCTTGACTAATTTAATAGATTGAGGAGTCAAATCACAATTTCTCAGAATTTTGAAGAATCAACACTATGACAAATAGACACATGCTTCAAACTCAAGAGTCAAATCTGATTTTCAGGAGTCAAAAACATTATCTCAAGGGTCTACTGGATGCCCTGCCTTCTACAGTTATAGTCCCCAACATTATCGTGAAGTTTGATTGAAATTGATCTAGTAGTTTAGGAGGAGTTCTCTGGACAAAATATAACAAATACACAGACAGAAAGGGTATTTCAGTACAGTCATCCCCAATCTCTCCCAGGGTGCATTGCGGTACCCACAATTTCACCTCTGTAAACGGCCCAGCGAAATTTCAAGATTCTTGAAAAATGTACATCCGGCACATACTAAATTTTTAAATACATACTGTAAGTTTCCTTATGTATCTTTTTCCTGTAAACATTTTACTGTCAGTTCTGACATAATATAATTTGATCATTCAATATCAAACCAAACAATACTGGATTCTTTTGCAGATACACTAGATTTTCTTGTAATTTGCATATGACATACGCTGTTTCAAAAACAATCACTGTGACGTCATATATACAAGGGCACAATGCATTAAACAATCGCCATGACGTAATATAATGTGACCTGAGGTCAACAGATGGCTACTTCGTGAGCTGTTAACAGAGGTGAATGTGGGGATTGCAATGAACCCTAGGAGATTCTGTAGTCATCCCCCCATCTTCAGACTTTGGTTTGAGGGTACAATATAATAATTCAGTTTGTTTATGTTGACCAAGGATAAATTCAATAAAACACCAGTTAACCACAATATCTTTTTCAGCATAAAAATCAAATCAAATAGAAAAGTAGGCTGAAGATTTATTTGTATCCTGGAGCTTTTTTAGGAATTATCTGTAGATGTAATTACATTTAAAAGTCAATATTTTGCTCAACAGGCGATTTTTGTTCTGGACAACTTTATTGTGGAAGAAACCATTTAGCATTGATCAACAATATGTATCCCAGTATTTGTAATTCAGAATTAGATAAAAAAAAAAGACTTCCATGTAAAGCCTAATAATACAATTATAATTCTGTAATATTGTTTAGCACCTAGGGCTAAACAAGGGAGATAATTCCTTGAGATAAACAGAGGAGACGTACAATTCCTGAACAAAATGGCATCATGAATTGGGCTAAACAGGGGAGATAATTCATGAACAAAATGGTACCTGTAGCTAAACGGGAATGGTAATTCCTAAACAAAATGGCATGCTGGGCTAATTAACAAGGGAGGCAATTCCTGAACAAAATGGCACCTTAAATTGGACTAAACAGGGGAGATAAATCGACTATAACACACATACCAGAATTGTTGCCATTTCCACTAGGACTCAGACTTGTAGATATTTGATCATACATTGAGATGACCTGAGGCTATCACTGTGTCCTTATCTATAAAGGTCACTACTTCATGATCAGTGTACTGAAGTCTGATAGAGGCCCAGAGGGAAACATCAGAACCACTAATGACATATTATAGTATATATATTACCCAGAAATGAAAATGGAAAATCTTAACAAAAGGCTTCAATTTACTTTTTTGTGGAAACCATATTATGGAATTACATAATTATACCAGGTAGCTATTATCTGAAAGTCAAAAAGGCTGAAATATTCATCTCTGTTGGAAATATTTGGAAATAAATTTAATGTAAACTTATCAATTGTTATTGCTGTGCAGCTGCAGAAATGTATCATCGGATGTAAACTTGAGATGTTAATGTTCATAAGACAATCCATGAAAAGCATGATCTTGACACAATTCTAAATGCCTTGACCATCCAAATATGGTCTTGATCCCCATATCATCTTGACCTTCAAAATATGACAATCAAGCATGACCTTGACACTGTTCTTAATGTTATGACCATCTATAAATGACCTTGGACGTATCTTGACCCTTAAATACACTGACTTGTATATATGTGAGAAGAAAATGAGGGTTTAGGGTCACAATTCAAAAAGTGACCTGGATAACTTTCCCCAAGAGAAATATGGTTATATATATACCAAATATTGATTTCTAACCTCATTCACCCCTAACGACACATTTGGACTCTTCCAAAACTAAAGCTGGGACAGCTCATTATAAAATTTCAGGGGTGAATGATTTATATCTTGTTATATTGAAGTTAATAATATGAAAATGGGTCTTAAGGGTGAAAATAATGACAATTAACAGCCTTAAAATTGTATTTATATATTAATGACAATCAACCGAGAGAAAAGATATCGAAGTGAAACTGTTATAAATGAGTACACGTGTACTAAGTTTAAACTGATACGTACCAATGTTTGAAAGAGATATACGTAATATGTCTACCGTCTCACAAATCAATCTACCTGAATAATCTACACAAGATATATGTACTAGCATTATCTACCTTCACAATTCAGTGACATCCTATTGGAATGTCAATTGTATGTAACCTATTCACATCTGTTGAGACATTTGAACTATTCCAATTCAAAGGCTGGAATAGTTCATTTTGACTTTCCAGGGGTCAATGAGACCGGTAACAGCTTGTGTCAGAGAGATAGGAAAAATTGTTAAGTTAAGATAACGATTACTAAATACATACTATGTCAACATCACATACAGTTGAATCAGAGCACACAAATGTTACTCCTGAATAGATTTGTAGCCTAGGTGATGTAAACATAGAGGTCACACGGATCAACTCAATACATTTATATGTTTACAATACAAATCTTTGTCTAAATCCACGCTGGATCAGACACAGTAGATATTTACCATTAGGTACTGTAACAGTAACAGTCTGTTGTGTCTACACTCAGTACACACTACTAATTGTTGGTTTGATGGTTACTGTAGCGGGATTGGCAAAACATTCGGCTAGTGTTTGGAACTCCCGAGTTCAAATCCTGGTGGGGTCACTACATTTTCTCTTCTTCTGTTACAAATATTGTGTAAAGTAAATATACCCACTAGAGCGAACACTTTGAAAAAGAAGGGAGAAGTGTAGCAGACTTGGACTATGTAGATCATTCGCCTAGTGTTCGGAGGTCCCAGGTTCGAATCCCGGTCTGGTCACATCATTTTTTCCTCTCCTGTTACATTATTGGCCCCCCAACTTAAATACCCATGATGGTGGTATAAGGGTCTCAGATGTCTTAGAGGGAGTCTCAGGGAGATGACTTTGAAAAAGAAGGGATGGGAGTAGTGGGATTGGACTGGGTTGATCATTTATGACCAGCTTGCCATGGTAGCTCCGTCTGTAGAGCATTTGGCTAGTGTTCGGATGTCCAGCTTCGAATCTCAGTCTGGTCGTTACATTATTTTTCTTCTCTCCTGTCATACAACAGCAAACTTTCCATGGCAACATATTCCAACTAAGATTTGAACCACTACCTTAAATGTCCGATTCCAGTACTTTTTGATACTCTCAGCAGAATCTGTTTTACCTTCTTAACACAAACCCGATACTATATCGTTACATGAATCATGGTTACCCATAATCATAAAATCTGGACGATATCAGCTATACCTTACTAATGAAGTTTAATTTTACAAGTTTTTAACATCTTATTAAACAATCATGGTCATTACAGGATGTGCGGGTTAATTAGTTGGACAATGGAAGCTGAAGCACCCAGTGAAAAACCACCAACTAGTACCAGACAACTGCCGTACATGAGATTCAAACTCGCGACCTAAAGGTGAAAGGTTTGTCGTTATATATCGAGACATCTAATTATACCACTTGCTCACCACAGAATATACATAGCTCGTACATACACATATATATAGTGACATATGTAAAAGTACATAAAATGCAAATAATGTAAGAACAAAAAAATTAACAATGCTCAAACGAGAAAGACATAATATAAGAATAAATATGGTAACAACTTGCCTTCACAAAACTTTTCCTTTTTTCGAATGTATCTCCTGTTCAAATTCAGTTGTAATTTTGTTTGTTAGCCATCGGTACAAAACAGTCTGAATATATAGCCACAACAACATCGTCTTTTAGAAATGTTCGACAGCTGTTTTTGACAGCTGTTGAAAAGGTGTTAATATGTATATTTATTGATGAAAGTAGATGACATTTGTATCATTGTTATTGGACAAATTACTATTTTTAAGTCCAGGGTCCTGAGTTTGACTTCATCGATATTTATCGTTCACATCACATGATTGTTTCAGGTATAAATAGTTTGATATCAAGATACTTTATGATAGCATCAATGTAAATATTTACAGTAAATTATAAACTTTATTTCAGCATTGAACTAGTACTGCATTCATTTGGCAATTATGGCCAATATGAATGCCAATGGACAGCAGCATATTGCATTACGCTTCATATTGAATTCGCAGCTGTTCAATTGGTATTCAAACTCCAATAATTGCAAACTATATGCAGTTCAGCGCTTATATTCACATTAATACTAGGTAGCAATTTATGATAAAAGCCCAACATATTTTGAATCTAGATCTATAATGAATAAACCATTCAGTATCGTCAGGAGGATGGAACAGCCATTTGAACGGCCATTTTCCATGATCACTCCCATGGTGTGACAATGCAATTGTAATTACATCACTATGATAGTAATGACTCAAAATAAATATATGGCAGTTCATGCACTAGTGAATGACAACTGCATTTTGTAAGGTAACATAGTTGGGTTGCAGTAAAAATTTGAAATATTTTTGTGTATACAATATTTCCAGTCATCGGTATTAATTTCAAACATATTCACAAATACAAAAGTTCACAGTCAGGAGCAGGCTTATATGTATAATGATAAGTATATGCATTCATACATTAATTTTCACAAAAAAATATTTCTTAATTCGTGTTCAAGCTATATTTTATAGAATAGAACATGAAAATTCTATCTCACGAAAATAAGATTATTTACATGTACTTTGACACTCACCAAGGCCACGAAGTCAAATCTTGTGTGTAATTTATGGAGCGTTGTTTTGTCACGTTAATTATTTTATAACGAACATATTTCCTTCCACTAGCTAACCGACTTCGGATCTTTTTCACAGTATTCATGTTTACGATGAGAAATTTACAACTTTCCTGAGTTAACAGTTCCTTAATTGTGTGAGGAACGAGTCTCGATTCTCAATTCAATGATATCAATAGCAGTAGCATATTGAATCTAGTCCCTCAAAATGAAGAGAAGAACATTACACTAAGAAAAGCTAAAGAGGAAATAATAACACAGACCTTTAATGAATTCTATTTGTTCAGTAAAGATGTGCAATACTTGATAAACTTTGACTTGATGAAATATTTGTAAAGACATAAGACTGCCTGAAGGCTTTACCATTGTATGTGGCCGAAGGATCACTCAAGGGTGCAATCGTTCGTCCATTAGTGGTCATTAACTATGCAGTCACACTTCATTGCACATGTAAACAATTAATATTTCCTTTAGTGGTAGCACAAAATATAATGAAAATCAAACATGAGTGTCTTTGATAGTGTAACTGAGCAATTATATATAAACAGTTGTTTAGTTTCCTGAATCTTTTTGAGTTTTCGGCAATGATCTTCAATAACAGACCAAAACATTTGTAATGGGAACATCGCTATAAATATCATTGGCCAGTTCTAGAACTTAAAAGCAACAGATTCTCAAAAGGAAACATTAACTTTTCAAAAGTACCTTATTATGAAAGACTCATGAGGACCAAATATTCAAAAATTTGGAAATTGGATCAAGACAAAATTTTATATAAATATGAAATTATCTACACATTTTTGAGTGAATTGTGACATAAGCAAATGACAGAAAACCTTGGGGACTATTTATTAATTCAACAACATTGTCTACCACCTGCAGCCCGAAGGATTTTACTAAAGAACACAAGACTGAACCCTTAAAAGTCAGATTTTACATGTCAATCATTCAGATGTTTGGATCGACAGAGGACAAGGATGGACCTGCAGCTGGTTCCCCATCAACTTAAATCTGAATGGTATAAGGTTTGTATTCTCTCCAATACAAACACAATAGTCAAACCTGTCTATAGAGACCACCCAAGGGACAGAGAGAAAATGGTCTTTATAGCCAGATGGTCTTTATACACAGGTCAAATTGTGCTGAAATTGATCATTTGGGACTTTAGTAAATTGGTCTTATTAAGCAGTGCAGGTGGTCTTTATACAAAGGTGGTCGATAAGGCAGCTTTGACTGTATTTGTGTTCAAAGATAATAAGACTTATTTATAATTATTTAGGCTATATAATGCCTGTTGTTCAATCCTTTTCTAAAATATTTTTGAGATAAATTTGTTGAAATTAAACATTGATTATGATCATGAGGCCTTTACAAAGTAATTTACGGTAGTTTTGTGTAGTTTTGGTCTTTATTTATACCTGGGCAAATTGGAATGAGGCCACAAAAAAGGGGGAGGGGCGCCTATAGGGACATGGGCACTTATTGGGTCAAATACAGTATTAGGAATAGTTAACTAGTTCACTGTCCTATTATATAAATATATATAATGAACAGCCCAGGTAATTCAATTAAGGATGGGCCAGGTTAAGGTTCTATCGTGATAGATAATACACTTTTATACTTTTAACAACAAAGAGGGAGGGGAATTTCGGAATCAACCAACCTTTGCATAATTAGCAAAAATTCCCCTTACGTTTGCAGTAAATCAGGAAGTATTTTATAGTCAATTTTAATAGGATTTCAAACTTAAAAGAATTCAAAAAATGTCACAAGATACATTTACGTACAAATAACAAGTATCAAGTATCATTTAAATGCTAGGCTAAGAACAGGCTACCGGGTTAATATGGACATCCACACCAAATTAGGCAAAACGAGCCAGCCAAGACAGCTTCCTAATGACAACACATAGAGGTAATGATTGGAAACCAGATGCAGTCAGACACCAATGAGAGTAATCAGTGGCCATCATTAACGGTGAATTCCTGTGTTACAGTATATCTGAAGTTCTCTTAATTATATCAGCTTCCTAAGAAACTTACAGCAGTTGCAATTGGGTTTTTATTGGATTGAATATGGTATATATTTTTACACATGTATGTAATTAGTCCTGGAGATATGAATAAAGCCTGGTGCAGGTAAATACTTACCTGGGGGCCAATCAAGATATCACTAACATACAGGTAAAAAAATATGTACACATATTGTACATAAAACTCCCAAGATGTTCACAGGCTTATATTGACACTGCGATGGTAATGTAGGTGTGCGTTTATTAATTGTATAATCTCTTTTAACCATGAAGAAATTAAATTAATGTCTTCATGGATAAACATGTGAACTCCCTGTCTCTATATGAAATGAGTCCCATCCTTAGGGAAAATTCATAAATGTCCATCCCTCAGTATGTGAATTTATGAATGTTAATCCGTCAGTGTGAATTCATGAATGTCCATCCCTCAGTGGGAATTCATGCATGTCCATCCTTCATCGAAAATTCATGAATGTCAACCCCCCCAGTGAGAATTCATGAATGTTCATCCCTCAGTGAGAATTCATGAATGTTCTTCCCTCAGTGAAAATTCATGAATGCTCATCCCTCAGTGTGAATTCATGAATGTTCATCTCTCGGTGAGAATTCATGAATGTCAATCCCCCAGTGAGAATTCATGAATGTTCATCCATCGGTGAGAATTCATTTATGTTCATCTCTCAGTGTGAATTCATGAATGTACATCCCTCAGTGGGAATTCATGCATGTCCATACTTCAGTGGAAATTCATGAATGTCAACCCCATCAGTGAGAATTCATGAATGTTCATCCCTCGGTGAGAATTCATGAATGTTCATCCATTAGTGAGAATTCATGAATGTCCATCTCTCAGTGGGAATTCATGAATGCTCATTCCTCAGTGGAAGTTCATGAATGTCCATCTCTCAAAGGGAATTCATGAATGTACATCCCTCAGTGAGAATTCAGGAAAGTCAAACCATCAGGGGGGAATTAATAAAAAAAATCCTATCTTTTGGGGGAATTCATGAAAGTCCAATGCAACCCTTCAAAGAGAATTCATGAATGTTCAACCCTTAAGTGGGAATTAATGACTGCATGTCCAATTCTCAGCGGGAATTCATGAATGCCCATCCGTTGAATATCCTACTCTTGGGGAAATTCATAAATATCTAACCATCAGAAGAAATTTATGAATATCCAACCCTTATAGCATAGCTTGTGATTTCCTTTGTCACAGCCTCACAGTATATAAATAGAAAGACTCATTATATTTAGAATTCCCTTCAAAGAAGAAACTAAAATTTTAGATATTCATCGTAAATTGATTGACATGCATGACTTACCTCGGTGTTGTAAATCCCAGCTTCTCAAAAGCTCTTTCCTTAAATGATGGTCGTTTAGTTGTCATGGTTACTTAATCACAACTTTAACCAAATCTAGCTTAATGTTCCGAGTTTATAATCCTTCATGGTGGAAACCAACACCATCTACAACAGAAGAAAAATAGATTGTGAAATGAAGAAAATTTACTTCATAATTTTATTTATTATATACTACTGTATTGTTACTATAAATAGTTGCTAATATTTGTGAAGGTTTACTTTAAATTTTGCTAAATTCGTAGATTAATTCAAAATTTGTGTAAATTAATATCTCACAAAAATCTAAATCAGAGCATGATGTACATGTGTGAACGACAATTTCAAAGGCTATAAATATGATTCGCGAAAATAAGCCTCCAAAACTATAAAGAAAACTTTCACTTTAGGTACTAACTTCTAGCATAGTTTAAGTTGATTATGTAATATTATGGAATATAAAACAAAAGACTTTTTCAAATGGGAATATGAAGTTAGAATACACCCGAGGGGTTAATAAATTAAGTAAAACCTGAGGCTCTGAAAACGAAAGAGTATATGTATATATACTGTAAACCAACTTTCATTCATGTGCGATTTATTTTTGCAAATTTCGCAATCTAAGTTGATTTGCAAAAGTTTATCTGCGCAAATAATACATATGCATATGTATCATCTAATCTGATTAAAATCATATTTTGATTTCACATCGGTCAACAACGTGGGAATCAAGATATGATTTTAACCAGATTGTATATCATTCAATTGTTAAATTTGCGAATAATTTTCTTCGCTAACTTCTTTTGAAAAGGGAAACGTGAAAATTAATAGCCGTGAAAGATAGTTGCTTTAAAGAATTTCTCTCATATCACATCACTACTGACACCTTATCTTACCTAGATGCTTGTGCAACAAACATGTACAAATTTATTACACTGGACAAGCCTATAACTGGTAAGATAGAATAGAGTATATCATGAGTCATCTGAGATATTTTTATATCACTGATACTTGTATACCTATCGCACATGTACAATAATACAATTAATAAAACAAGTCACATATGACACACAATCATCTGCCGATCCACAGGGCAACAGATGTTCTTGACAATCAAATATTTCAAAGGTGTTTTTATACCTTGAGTCAATATTATAAAAACAAATATAGAATAAAATTTTCTCGTAAAGCAGATATAAAGTAAAACGTAAAACACAGTTAAAACAAACCTCTGGGGACAAACAAAATGACTTTGTTATAAGCATACTTTGTTATATATTACTAATGGAAAATTACTACTTTAAAAAAAAAATACCCATGAATTCATTGTAATACAGTTTGTTATAATTATAAGGACCCAGTGGTATATGGAAAACAACTGTTGATTTTACTTCCTTGACCCACATAGTTTGTTATATATATATATATTGCAAATATGGTATACGAATGTTATAGGAATCGTGAAGAGAAATATGAAAATTACTACGTTAATATTGTCATGAGTTCGTTGTAAGCTTGTTTGCTCTAAACGTGTTTTATTTAGTATGTGGCCCTTACATACTTCTAGACTTTTAGTTTTGCCCTAAATGACTTTAGAAAACAACGACATAAAAAACAAACAATTATATACTTCTGAAAGTTACATATGCTAGCTAGAATTTTAAATGTAATAGTATATAATTATTACATTGGCAGTGAGCACAGGGCCTCGTTCCTAATGATGAGATCTACATAAGATATAGGACATGTCTATTAAGTGTAATGTATGTAAATAGACGTGACCTATCTTATATCTCAATTAGGAACAAGGCCCTGTGCTCTGAGGAAACAATCAAATCTTCGACCCTAGCTAGCAGGGAAGATCTATACCTAACAAAGTGTTGCTAGAGGTTAAAGGTCTAATGCAACAGTCCCATAAGGCCTGGTACTGGCATGAGTGTCAATGATTAAAACTGTTCCCGAAGTACCAATGATACAAGAAGCTTTATTTAATGTTGAATATACATACAATATAATGAAATAACATTAGCTCTGTAGAGTATTTTCTTATGACAAACACTGATACAAACATTTAATAACAAATGAAATTACATATATATGTATATACAATTCAATAAGCAAGCCAAATTAAAATAATTTGTTTTTAATATTTTAGAGACTGGCGACAAGTCTATAGGAGAATGTATGTGATAACACTAGGATTTCAAAAGAAAAGAAAAAACCACCAGAAATTGAGGAAGTTTCCAGATTAATACATGTATTTAATTATCATCTCAATATGAAATGCTAATTCCTAATTTATACCTCAGTATTGATATTGAACATAATTGTATATCTTCAGCCTAAAAGACAGGATAGTAAATAATAATGATAACATGATTTACCTGACTCTCTATTTACATTATTGATATAAATACCGGAACAAACTACCGGGTATATGCTATTTCTTAGAAAGTTTCTAATGGGGCCTCAGAGAGGAGAATAGACTCACTGTGCAGATTTTTGGAACTAGCAATAATTGATCAAGGGTTAATTAGCAAATTAAAGTTCAATCATCGGTACTTGTTTACTTTCTACATACTGAGCTATTTACTACCGTACATACATAAATAATATTTTACTTAGTAAGTTCAATCATCAGCAGTGTTCACATATACATGGAATGTACATTTTATGTTTTGGAGAAAAAAATAAAAAAACACACATGTATAATAAATAACACATTCGTGGAATCTGTACACATTGCTTTTTAAACTTGTGGCAGAATGCATTTATATTTTGTATGTGTGCATGTGCTGAGACATCTTTTAAGTTAACAAATTAATTCAACTAAAGTCACTAGCTATATAGCTAGCTATAGACAATCACAGACCCTACATATATATATACAGCAAAACAAGTTTAAAAGAAAAGGCCCAAAGTTGTTTACAAAAATTTCAATGTAAAAGTTAATGCAGATTCTATGTATAGGTACTATACAATTTGTCCAGTAAAAAAAAAGGAAAAAAAGGAAAAGAAAATACAAAGAGATATCACTACAAGATTTTTTATTTATTTTTTTTTATTCAAAAGCACAAATTCCTCTGTTTCTTAGAGCATATATTATTTTCAATAGGAAAATTGACACCAATATTAATAAAATCTTTTGAGTTATATGAGTAGACACCTTCATATCTTTAAGTCAGAGTCTTAAGATTTCTAGATATCAAAGGATTTGTGCCGATAAGGCAAGCAAATACACTGGTGTTATCTCTATATATCACATACCCACCCATGGCGGTGACACACACAAACTAATATATAGAATGAATATTGTGAGGAAAGTCTGAAAATCAATGATACTGAATAGCCGGGTCAAAGCTTTCCCGATGAAAATACGCAAGAAAATTAAATATTACCAGTTTCATAATTTCCAGATTTGGCCTTCAGAATATATAATTCAACCATTTCACAAATATTTTTTGTGTCAAATTGTCGTGACCATATATGATAGTTTGGTGAAAGTTTGAAAATAAAATTCTCACAAAATTATTATTGATTTATATTCTAAAGCTATCTCATTGACTTGTTATTTGTGTTAAATCATTCAGTGAGTTATTTTGGGTGAATTTTAAGTTACAGATACTGAATCAGGTTTTTAATTATAAATAGTGTTACAGCCCCTTATAGCTTCGATCTAGGGAGATTTTCCCTTAAGCTCAGTCATTCGGTAGAGCTGCGGACCAGTAAGTCCGGGGTAGCGGGTTCGAGTCCGGCATGTGGCACACTAAGTAAATAAACTTTCGCCCTGATACTGATACTTTAACGGGAACTATTATACTTGATAAAACATATTCCTTGCTACTTAATCCAATAATATGAAGTGAAAATCATAAAAATATCCCAAGACCTCTTCAACTTGTCCACAGATCGATTTGAAATATTTAGATATAAATCTTATATATATCTATTTGGAATTCTAAGATTTAAATCATGTTTCATTCAGCTATATATTGAATCATTAAATGTGATCATATTGAATATTACTACATACCGTACAAACTTGCCATAGATCAATACTTGAACAACAAGATCCATCAATATTAATTATTGCCTGGTATTGCATGACAACAGATCTAGATAGGAGCCTTAGCTTTAACATGCAGCATTATATAAACTTGCCATTGGTATATATAAATACGTATCATGTACAGTGAAATGAGGTTATCCTGACCTAGAAAGTTATATTACACCAGCATTATCTAGGTGCTGATATAAATTTGGTTTGGTTTAGTTAGTTTAATTAACATCC
The DNA here is from genome assembly GCA_004382745.1 of Argopecten irradians irradians. Classification (NCBI taxonomy): domain Eukaryota; kingdom Metazoa; phylum Mollusca; class Bivalvia; order Pectinida; family Pectinidae; genus Argopecten; species Argopecten irradians. Next base: position 1,084,535 of record SAYR01052160.1, on the reverse strand, counting down.
TATTTAATTAATTAACAGTTAGGGTCACTTAAATATGTGCTAGCTATATGTTTAGATGGTGGAGGACAGCTAGAGTACCAGGAGAAAAACCAGACAAACAGTCTGTACCTGGTAACTGCCCCACATGGGATTTGAACGACCCAGAGGTTGAGGGCATGTTGACATCTTTTAAAACATGATACAGGAAAAATGCACTGTCATTACATTGTTAGAGTAGCAATATACACACACATACTTACATTTATTACCATAACGAGCAGTTGCCATTCATCATTCTATGAACTGCAATCTGCTTATTATGATGTCATTATCAAAGCACTAGCAAATTCTGATTTGTACAGGGTCAATCTTCTGTGACCATGCATGCAGGTAGCTCATGATCAGTCAGTAGAACATCTCGCTATATATCGCATAACTGTTTAATTAGAGCTCCTAAGTTTTTAATTCTTGGCTGCTATCTTTTTCTCTTCTCCTACTGTATATATTATAAAATCGACAAGCTTGCCAACCTGTTTCAAATATTGGGCGTATGCTTAGTATCACCCTAAATACTCCAGGGGTTACTATCACTGACATTATTTCTACCCCTGGACTATCTCATAGTAAAACTGGAGGCAACAGAGCAGAGCTGGTTATTAAGTCCTTTGATGTACATCAATGGTACACTGTGGTCGACTGTGTGGCTTTGAAGTAGGGCGTCGCTCTCTCTGTAGTCTTTAATGGAAATCAGAGTGTGCAGGCCTGTGATTGGTTCAGATATTTTCTCCTGAGTTGCCTTCAGGTTTATTATGAGATAGTCCAGGGGTTGATATATTGTCAGTGATAGTAACCCCTGGCGTATCGAGGAGGGTTTTGTATGGGATATGCAAAATTGTTTTTGTATGTCTTCAGGAGTTAAGACATGGAGAAAGGACGAATGAATGTAGAGGAATAGGACTAGTAGCTGGGTCGATAATTTTTGACCATTCAGGCAACTTAGTTGGTAATTCCTAGTAAAGCTTAATTTTCTTAAGTATATTTAAGGATTAACTTGAATAGATTTTTTATGTAATGGATATATAACACAAAAATCTGAGTGTAGTCTAAATAAACTGCGAAGCAGTTTATGATGAGAGTACACTCAGATTTTTGTATTGTATCTCCATAACATAAAAATCTATTCAAATTAATCCTTATAATTCAATTTACTAAAGATAATCTCTTCAATATTTAAAATTCATTTTGGGACTCTTCTGCACGAATGGCAAATTTTTGCGTACGTCAAAGTTTGGAATTTAATTTTGGTGTACTCCATATTTTACTAAAATTTTGTTGAACTCAATTTTGACGGTACTCAAATTTTAATTGTACTCAAATTTTCAACCGTACTTTGGTGTACTCAATATTTTTTGGAGTACTCATAAGGTTTGTGAGTTACTAAATTTTAGCCCACCATCATGATAGAGTTCGCGAATGGGAAGTAATAACTGTTTGAAGGCTCGCAAGGCAACTTCGCAAGAGTCTCTTCCTTATCGTACATAATTTTTTTTAATGCGCCTATGGATCTGTTAATGCTGGAATATTGATTTGTAAAATCTTGGTTTTTTGTGGGGAACGCACTAAAATTTTAGAGACTTGAAATATGAATATTTATAGTATTTTGTAGATTTTGTAAGAAAAGCGTCCTCTTCCATTGTGATCAACTATTATTCTATAGGTTACAATGCACTGTGTTAATAATCCACCGCCTGGACTACTTTTTTTTTGTTGTTTGTTTCTCATAAGTACAATATTGGATTTGATCAGGTGGTGTAGTGGTTAGCCCACTCGCCTTTCACAGTAGCCGGCCGAAGTGTTCGATCCAGGCAGGACGTGAAAAGGCTAGGGGTCACTGTCGATCACGTTGCTTTTTTCTCCTGGACTCCGGTATTACTCCCACAGCTAAAGATCCCTCGCGCTCTACATAACGGGCATCGAGAGTAATTTACATATACTTGTTATATCTATCTATGTTTCGTAACTCCGATAATGCAAAAAATTAAAGTTAAATCCATAAATAATATTAATACAATCTGGAAGCAGATTCAAGGGGTTATGATATTAACGATTAAACATATATTCGTGCACGATATGAAGAAACAGTATAAACTCCTGCATGAAATCGGATGTGATCAAATTGGTTATCATTGCAGAATCGACTATAGGCACTGCTAGCGTCCACAATTTTGCTAGTCATTATACTTCGAATATTCCATCACTTACTTCGATTATCTCTACCATTATCTGTAGGTTCCTGGTTTGTCTTGAAGTTTTTACGGTCCCTACTATTAAAACAGAACACAGAAGTCTATCCGTATAAGACCGATTATGACGTTTGCCAGAGATTTGTTTTCGCTGATTATGTGCGAACCATATGGCAAGACTGCACGTACCCCCGGCATTCAAGAATAAAACAGACCTGGAACAGCCGGCTCATTGCGTGACAACACACGTCACGCTACCTGATCTGCATATTGGCATAATAATGATTCCTTCCTACCTATGTCATTAATGGGATCTCACTTAGACCGCATCCCGCAAGAGGTGGATTCAATGGGTCGCTGTCTCTAGTGTATAAAAATAACATAATATCAGATAGGGACACTATATAAATCAACTCACCTCTCGGCTACACAGTTCTACTCAAAGAGAACTCGGCCCCATCATATTGATAGTGTTCTTCTATACTAAACCTATACTACAATACATCCAAAAAATGTTAGAAAAAACGTTTGATTCCTTCACGCCAAAAACAAATTTATAACGCTATTTGCGTAAACACAGGGAATCGTATTCGTAAAAGTACCTATCTAATAATTTTATCAGATTATGATATTGGTTCTCTTCTCACTATCATCAATAGATGCACGATGTGTTTTTGATATACCAAATCGATTTTATTAAACGACCAATGTTGTGCACTCAAAGCTGCGAGTGATCATAATCAAGTCACATCACGCAATCCAAACAAAGATTTGGTTTTAATAACACGAACTTATAAACATTAAATAAATTAGATATAAAAATACATTAAAACATCTCGGACTCACCCGTACTTCACAAGCTTTCAAAGCTATACTATACGATACTAATACACTGAACACCAAGGGAGATTTCCCGATCACTTACGCCACGTCCTACAGTTTTATTATGAGGCACTAGTATATTCCAGTAGTATGTCAGAGATCGCTAAATCGTGATCGGAACCCCCTCGGCATTATAAATCGATAGATGCAAAGCCTCCATACACAGTACAGTAGCTATAACTATATAAAGAAAAAATGACTTCCGTATTATCGAACAGTAGCTACTACATAAACTTAGACATCTATCATTCATTTCACCAGCAATTATATTATATTGCAGATAAAAAACAATTAGATATTTGTCAAAATACAGACCGTAAGATTCAGTATTCTAAGGTCAATACACACGCTATATAAACAATGCGTCACAATTTACAAATAACTTTTACATACCGAATAGTTGAAACACTAATACAAACAGAATAAAAACAACACATTAATACCAAATTCATTAAATTATTCCCACATATCGCAATATCGTCCACACACCATATTCTGAACACCCCGTCAGGCCATTCAAAATCAACCTTTAACTTGGTTATAATATGGCATCTGCGTCACTGGACGTATCTTGATGTTTGCTACGTCCACGCTTTCACCTACGGTACTCTAAAACTCTCCTAGTTATTCGGACTTGTTTGCCTACATCTATTGAGGGGGGGGGGACGATCGAGTAGAAGTGCAGACGTCGCATCTAGTCAAGTAGAGATAAGTTGACCTATAGTTTATTTCTGAAGAGTACATTATACTATATATCTTTGATTAACTCGTAGCAATTATGTTCTACAAGAATATCTCAATCAGGAAATACTCCAGGATAGCTGCTATATTAATATAATGTGGATAAATATAATCACCTATACCTATGTCCATAGTACATATCGGTAAAAATAATGTAGCTATTTATTATAATGTCATATTAATTAGGTCACTCCAGAATAAATAAGCATAATCTCTGAAATACTTCTCAGAACTTTAAAAAATCAATTATACACTTGACATTGTTTTTGACCTCGAAATCAGTAAATTGATAATTATTATTAGACATTAATAACCTTAACCAAAAGTTGTATTGCAATACCCCGAAAGTACAGAAAGGTTACTACTATCATGCCGCACAGTTAAAATATTTACGTTTTTTTTCCACCTGAAATATGTTGCCGTAAATTGTTTTGTTATTCATCAAGATTTGTTGTAAATATAGATTTTATTTGATATTTATTGGCATTGTTATTATATTTTTATAAACACACTCAATGAACACATAAAAAGCATTAGAAGACCTAATTTACTCAAATCGCCACAAAATCTCTTATTAAATAGGAAAAACCAATCAATAACCGTCGTATATTAGTTGAAAAGTTATAAAACGATATTGCTTATTTTTATCATTACAATACATGAATTATGCAATTGTTTGTTTGAAGACCCTAAACTTAACGCTTATATGCAGGGCTACAGTGTACAGTACATGCACTTTGGGATATTGTCCCATTTACCATTACCATTACTTTAATTGCTTACGATATCAATAGACTGGTACCTGCAGGTATGTTCAATACCATATCCAAGCACTGATCGAATAGTTAAAAATGTCTTAACCCATATCAGATAAGTGTATTTTTTTTAGTGATAATTGCACTGTGTCTGAAAATAAATTTTACATGTTCAAAGACCGACGGCCATTTGCAAGTATTCGGACGCGTCATATTTTTATTATATATATTAATGACAAATTTTCAATTTACTATCACGATTTAATTGATTTGGTTTTTAACCAGGTTATCTTAAAATTGCAAAAAATAAAAAAAAAATGTAAAAAACTACTTGCTCTTTCTTCGGATGTGTTTGGAATATATATATGTATATTTCAATCTTTATTACTTTTTGTGAAGGTGACGATTACATGCGGTATAACAAATATAAAACTTTGACGCCAATTTATATTTTGTTCTTATTTCACAATTTCGATGTGATGTAAGTATTTCAGAATTTAATGACTATAATCTGTGAAATTCTTGAAAAAAAAAACGCACAATTTTTACGAATAATGTCTACGGAATCTGCAAATATATTCGACTTTAACACAAAATTTAAGGGAAATCGTTGAAAATGAATTCGATAAAACCGAAAAAAATATGAAATACAATAAAATACTAATGATTCGCTGTGCGACTGTGATTCATTTGCAAGTATCCCTCTGGCGCCTCAAGAGAAAAAGTTTTAAAAATGAGTGGTCTCCCTTGTCCAAAGCCGGAAGTACTATTCGGATGTAAACATGGCTGAACATCGAGGGTGTCATTCACAAGATAACTGGTGAACTGTGGACGAATACTGCGAATATGTGGATAATTTACTGATTTGGTAATACACGAAACCTGTTGTTTTTATTCTGTTGTATTAATTTACTTAATTATGTAGTTATGCCACAATTTAACGAATGACTGCAACCCGAAAGTCAATGTAATTTTTTGGTCCTCCGTCATCATCAATGTGAGTGATGAAGTGTGACTAGGTTTATGTAGCTAGCTACTGTTCGATATCAAACGGAGCAATCACTTCTTTTGTCTTTATTACCTAATTTATGTCTGTTTTATATAGGAGTGACTGTGTATTTAATTATGTTGCATATGGTGTACTAAGCCTAGTACAATTTATAATAACTGAGAGGGAATACACATGCAATGTTCATAATATTTTGTTCAGTTCGTATGGTTAATTGATTTCAAGTCCTATGGTCAATATTCGTAACTGCATCAAAAACTTATGTCAGCCCCAGATATATATACTATTTTGTAGATGTGATACGTATACTCTGATGAGTATTTTAACTGTCACAAAATATCTCTCGGCCACAGAGAACTTCTCTTGAGCATCAGACTAGTAACCCAGAGGCCCCCAATTCGATTCTTTGCAAAGACATTGATTATGTTTTTTATAAAATCATGACAACTGATACATTGACGCCCATGTAGAAGGTAAGGAAAGATACTAAGCCATATGTCCCACCAGCATCACTGTTGACCCTGTAAAACCGGAGGATGAGCTCTTTCCCTGAGAGGGAGTATGTAAACCTGGTGAAAACTACATAGTTGTAATTGAATACCTATCGGCTTGAAGGAAATTTTCTTTAGCTTGATCGGTTGAGACTCAGACTAGCATCCAGAGGTCCCGAGTTCAATTCCTGGCAGAGACAGCTAGTGCAACTGCATGATTTTATATGTTTTATATAATTTATTATTTATTCAAATTCTGTTACAGATATATGTATATAATTCAATTTTGCTTGTTTCGAGCATATTCTTTGGATTAAAAATTACTTTATCAGTCCATAAAGGAAAAAACGGTGTCGCCTTTTGTATCATTGCTTCTGATTGGCTGATCATAAGATGATGGCGTAATGATTTCTTAGACAGAA
>SAYR01052160.1:976981-1074150 GCA_004382745.1 Argopecten irradians irradians | reverse complement strand
TGTGTGGGTAGATATTTGTAAATGTGCTGTTTATGTTTATAAATAGGCTGTCTTACGGGACAATAACTAATTGTTTTTTATTGCTATAAATTCTGGAAACTATGTCGGTGCCATGTAGGGAGGCTTGCATCTTCGATATTCCAGGGGTTCCGATCACTTACGATCTCTACAAACCTGGACTATCTCATAATAAAACTGGAGGCGTCGTAAGTGATCGGAACCCCTGGAGTATCGAGGATGGGAGGCTTGTTACGGCGTGGGAGTTTTAATATTTTATATTTTAATATGTTGTTCATAAAACAATCTTTGTGTGGATTCTATGCATGGTCCCGCAGCTTTGAGCACAACGTGTTAAAAATTGATTGTATACAAAACACTGGCATCTATGTATAGGGAAGAACCAACTAAATGAAAAAATAAGACTTTCGAAACGTCCCCTGTGTACGCAAAGTAAAATGTTTTCTGAAGGAATCAAACTTTTTTCTACATTTTTTGTATGTAGTGTTATATGAGAACCTACAAATGAGGGGCCGCGGTGGCCGAGTGGTTAAGATGTCCCGACATATTACCACAAGCCCTCCACCTCTGGGATGCGGGTTCGAATCCCATGTGGGGCAGTTGCCAGGTACTGACCGCTGACCGCTGGCCGGTGGTTTTTCTCCGGGTACTCCGGCTTTCCTCCACCAACAAACCTGGCACGTCCTTACATGACCCTGGCTGTTAATAGGACGTAAAACCAAACAAACCAAACCTACAAATGAGGATTTGTAGTGAGGAAATATTCATGATATTGAAGCAAATTTGGCCTGCGTTCCTATAGCGATTTGCACCAATGACACTCTCGATTCTGCAGGGGTTACTGTCATTGACGTAATATCAACCCCTGAACTGGCTCCAATTGTATAATATAATTTAACTTTATTTTGCATCGATTACGAAACAAGTTATACAAGTTATGTAAATTACTCTCGATGGCCCTTATGTAAGAGCGCGAGGGATCTTAGTGTGGGAGTAAACCGGAGTGCCAGGAGAAAAAGCACGTGATCGGACAGGTGACCCCTAGCCTTTTCACGTCCGTGCCTGGGATCGAACCTCGGCCGGCTAGGTGAAAGGCGAGTGGCTTAACCACTACACCACCTGATCAATCCAATATTGTACTATGAGAAACAAAACAAAAAAAGTAGTCCAGGGGTGGATATAACATCAGTGATTGTAACCTATAGAATATAGTTGATCACCAATGGAAGAGGACGCTTCTTACAAATCTACAAAATACTATAAATATTCATATTTCAATGTTTCTAAAATTTTAGTGCGTTCCCCACAAAAACCAAGATTTTGCAAATCAATAATCCAGCATTACTTAACAGATCCATAGGCGCATAAAAATTATGCGCGTTTAAGAAGAGACTCTTGGAAGTTTCTGCGAGCCTTCAAGACGTGTTATTCCCCATTTCGGAACTTTTTCATTTGATGGTGGGCTAAAATTTGAGTACTCACAAACTATGAGTACGCCAAAATATGAGTACACCAAAGTACGGTGAAATTTGAGTACATTAAAATTTTGAGCACGTCAAAATTTTAGTACAACAAAATTTGAGTAAATAGGAGTACACCAAAATTAATTACTCCAAAATTTGAGTACGCAAAAATTTGCGTTCGTGCAGTATACCCATTGTCAGAGGTCACCCCTGGTCAAGTGTTTACCATAAAGTTATGAAGACGGTGTATTATATTTCACCGACTAGACACAAATACATCCCATTAGATGTAACATGATATTCCAAATATAAAATAACTTAACGTTGTCTTCTAATCATTTAAACATTTAAACATTTAAACAATGGAACCAATAATACACAACCCGCTGATTAAATGTTTTGTTACTAAATATAGAATTTGAACTCTGGTGTATCGATGAATCAATACCTACGTGATTGATTTGTCGTACGCCGTGAAGACAATGTACTGTTAAAGCAGAAACAAAACATGGAAAATATCCCAAGGATTGTCAGCTTAACATCATCAAAAATCAAATTTCTATAAAAAATTGTCTTATTTATATTCCGATTCCCAATTAGAAAAGTTCAGAGTGTTTTTTGTTGATTAAAATTAAAGTTAAATTGAATACTTCATAATTGTTGTCTTGTTTTTTTACTTAGATAAATGATTGTTAATCGAATAGTAATTTTGAAATGTCGAATTGTTTACGAAAAAATGTCACCGTTAATTGCGTCCTAAGGGTATAAAACCGATGTGATTCTATAGGGGCGTCATAAACACGACTGTCTTCCTAGATAATTACCTAGAGCTAATTGGCCAATTAATACAGGGAGCAAGGAAATATACCATTTAATGATAGAGGAAATCTGAAATGTAAGTATGGCTTCTGTTTTTTGCTTTTCTTCAACTTGCTATATTAAGACACTAATTCAGATTTGTTTGCTTCTTGAAGCCTTTATACTTGACGCAAGGTAAGGTGTCCAAATTTCGGAACCGAAACGGGTTTTTTTTTGTGTGTGAAAAAATGCACTTTTTTGTGTTGTTCTTGCCATGGATATATTTTTAAATGGAAAACAAACAATCTAATTAAAAGTAAATCTTTTATATCGCTCCCTATAGACCATCCGCTAAGAGCTGGGAGCAACATAGAAGATGTAATTTTAATTAGACTAGGAAACATTACATCATATTTTTTTCTTGTCAGTAAACAATGATGTACATTTAGTAAGGATATCCACACAGATGAAGGTGAACATACAATGAAACAATAATATATGACAATGGACGGATATCGTTCTTCTGGACAACGAAGTCAGAGGTCGAAGGTCAAAATTGGACATTTACCTTATATTTTCCCCCAAAAATATTGAAAACATAAAGGTTTGGAAAACATATGTTGTTTTTAATTCTCCATTTCTGATTGGCTACCGTGCACTGACCTCTGAATTTCATCATCTTACTGTATAGTTGCTTATTTCGCGGGGAGAAAGTTTCGCGGCCTTCTCTTTGAAAACTAATTCGCTGAAGAAATTTCCGCGCATTTAAACATTACTAACATTAAGAAGCTACAGGCTTATCTTACTTACTAATCTTTGCATTTTATTTGCGGATATTTAATTTCCTGTATAGTAACTTGACCACGAAAATAGCTAAAATCAATTCTCCGCAAATAACAACAATATACCGTGTACAAACAGGCCACATTAGAAAAAAGACGTTATAGATTTCAATGTTGAAATCTTCATTTAATGATTTCCTCGACATTGTTATTGTTTTCTTAAATCCAAAATACGAACTCCTGCCTTCATTTAATAATTGACACGATTTCATGATTTGCTATTCTGACTCATTGACGTTGACCGTGAAGATATGCGCTCTTGGGATGACGATATTTTTTTTTCTTCATACATGTCCTTAATGTTATCGCTATCCAAACGAAGATGTATCATATTCATGTAGTCGTAAAGTTCTACATCTGAAAAAAGCATGGTTTAAAAACGCTACCAAAGACGTTCTAGATTAATTTCTATAAAGAAAGAATTACATTTGTATATGTCTCTTTAAATCGATTTATTTGAGTTTCTATGTAAACAAATTGTTCACACACTTTAATTTGGTAGTTGTTTATGTTTACAAAATTATAAGGAATTTAAGATGATCGTTATTTTAATTGGAACATTTTCAAAATTAAACGTGTCACAAAAGGCATGTTGGCTAGCCAATCAGACGTGGCAGTTGAACCAAATATGACCGCTATATATCAAGATATATTCGATAAAAGAAGTGTATCTGCTTACACATATCAATAAATTAATTACTCAGGTGTAAGACTAGATAATTTGGCATGTGTTAATTATTGTTTACAGCAATACGAATCACGTACGTCAACTGAATTGCAATAGGCAAACGTAACTATTTCGTCTTTCTAGAACAATTATAAAAACTGTCAATTATGAAATATGTATGTTGATTGCGTAAGGCGACCAGAAAGAATCTTCGGAATCGATGGGGAAATCTCTGTTTACAAAAAAGTCAAGCCGTCCTTTGGATCACAAATAAACAATTCCAACATAATTTCACTGGTAAATGAAAACCATTGTCTTTAAAGATAATTTTCTTGACCTATACCTTGCGTGTATTTATAGACATGCTTGACTATATTTGTATTTTTTATAGGTCTTAAACTATTATTTTAACTTGTTTATTTCCAGATAAACCATGGCGACTTTATCGAGAAAAAATAGCATTGACTCTATGAAGTTATCCATGGAATTGCAAAAGCTGAACGCGTCGCTAGAAGAAAGAATTTCCGTATTTGAGCACAAAAAGAGCGGGATCAACATGACTTTTGCCTCACATGCCACACCTATCTACCTACAAAGAAGAGGAAATAAGGATTATATTAACTCTTTTGACTTTGTGCAAACTAACGACGGGACTCGTTCACGCGCAGCAAGTTTCGGCAAGGCCGAATCTGTCCAGTCCCTCAGGAGGTCAATCAAAGACTTTTCACATCACAAAGATAAACCGGAAGATGAACATGCGCACTGTGTTGGTTCGCACATCGCGTCCACAAGAGGGATTCACAACTGCGAGACTTGCTCTGCGTTAAGTAGAATTAACCCGAGAAGGCGCCGCAATTCACTTCCGGCAACTCTTGTGCACGTGAAGCCAATTTTAAAACTAAAAAGTGCTACTTCAAATTCGAGTTCAACGTCAAGTTTGAACTCCTCAAGAGGGAATCTGACGGGGTCAAATAAGGTCCCCGAAACGTTTGACACAGAAGAAATCGACATGCATCTACGTAAAGTGAAACGCGAGCTCGGGAAACGGAAGCCGAAATCAATCTCGGAGCTGCGAGTCGACATGACGACAACATATCAGCATAAGAAGGAAATGGAGCTGGTTGAAAACGAGATAATTAACGACATGATGCATACGTTGGATGATAGGTACTACAAAGAACTAGAGGGATGTCGGTATCTCAGACACCACGGTGGCATGCTGGTCGACAAGGAACTTTCTGTGGAGGAAATCTTCACATCAAAATAAACAGTAGACGATTTCCAATGTGCTCACAATTCTATCGTCGTTGAAATAATACTTTACACTGTACATAATGTTCTCAATTTAGTTAATATGCAGTCTAGATGATATTAAATTGAAATATTTCATCAACTACCTTTTTCCTCATTTTTTTCGCTGCGGGCTCATCTAGCTGCGATGACGTAGCTCTGAACGACGGACGGAAGATTTCTGACAGATGGTCGTCGTCAGAGCTACGATTCCGTCCCATTGCCCGTAGTGTTGCAAAACATCCAGCGGTGAAAATGTTGCATTTCATATGTGTCATGTAATTTTTTAATTAAATTCAACAATACCAAACATTTTTAACATAAAATGATTATTTATTTACCCACCTCCTTGTCAAAATTATGTTTTGAAGCACTTTTGAATGGCTCGCATCTCCGACCGGCTCACTTGGCCGCCATGATGCTTCTCGTTAGAAAGTCTCGCGCTCCAAATATGGCACCTAGTACCATATATGGAATGACCTACAAATTTTCAATACGAAAGAAATAAATGTTACAAAGTTTTTAACATGAACTTTAAAAATTCTTTTTTGCTTAATTCTTAATAATACTTACATTTGTTCAGTTTCACCATATTTATTCTTAGTTTGTTGGCTTTTTAAAACTTTTAAAAATATTTGTTTCATTTCGTCACGGTTTCCGGTAAATCAAACATGGCGGCGTATTTGAACAGAATTATACATGTGTTGTGTTTGCCGTCGATTTTACCACTAATAGTTGATGAAAGATTATAATCGAAAGGTTTGTGAATTGAATATTGATTATAGTTGTCAGAACAATACAGTTACATAAGGATAATACCCGAAAAAAATATTTTTATCAGTCTCAAAGTGCCCGATGTGGATCACATCGGGGCTTGCAACACTAGCGGCAACGGGGTGGAATTCATACCCTGCCGGGAACGGAGTGGAGGCAGGGTATGATTATTCGTTCTAGGCTCATCGGATGGCCACTTTTTATGAATATTTTAGTACAAAGTAAAAGGTAGTTCTCTGTTGGGCTCTATGAAAAATTCCTAAAAAAAATCCCAAGCGAAAGATGAACAGTTTTTCGGTCATTTAATGAATAATCTACTGCCATTAGAGAGTATATCTCTGGGAAGTCACTCTGCAATTAACAATAAACGTCACGATTGCAAGCATGCAAAATGCGCAGTAGTTATGCTCGGGTGTTTCAATATGGAGGTGATGTTGTAGGCATATAGACATATATAATATGGGTTGCTGGTTAACACCAAAAACATAACAAAAATTCCACTTAATACAACCCAAACCATATATTGGTCAGGTCTACAGAAGGCCTCCAGGCTAAAGACAAAGCACTGAGACGGAAATTCAGCGTGATAAAGTGAAGGAAGAGTAGGGGAGGTGGTGAAAGAAACGGTCAATCGTGAGGGAAACTTGGGAGACAGTCAGTCGTTAAAGAAATTCAGGAGATACAAAAGTAGCATGTGCTTGTAAGTATACTCTGGGTATCTTTACTGGTTTCTAAACTGTTGCCCCTAGATCTTTTGAATATGGAATATTTTAGTCATAAATAGTGAAACTGGAGGTTCTAACATGTTGTAATATCATTATTCCTCAAGGGAAATAATTTGTGCCTGGTATATCAACATGTTGAGTATCCTGTCACGTTTAATCGATTTATATTTATACATAAACTATACATCTGAAATATCAATTGGGAATTGATGCTACCGAGTGTGGAAAATTTGGTCATTTTCAGTTAGGAATGGGGTCCTGTCGAGCCCAAAAGAAAACCTTCGACATTAACACTGTATAACATCAAATTTACGTTGTAAACAAATAGAAAACAACGAATCCCGTTTTGTATAACATTGTTATCACTGATCTATCTGCAAACCACACAAATTTCTGCCCACCAAACGAAAATGTCCACGAATATATCATGTTATACAGTAGTTTGTTGTGACGATGCTCCCATATCATAAATAAACCACATTCTAAATTTCGAAATAGACTACAAGAATCAAATAGAAATAAAAGTTATCAAATTTTATTCAACTGCAAACAGGAACGTGCATCAGAGTAATTGTCATATCGAATGATAATAAATGTAACAAAGGTTGTACAAACGAACTGGAAACAATTTATACAACAATTTAATAAATACTTGAGAAGAAGCAATAATTAATAATCATTGTTATAAATATTTGTATTAAACTACAAGTTTGTACACGGACAACAGTTCTTTAAGAGAATTCCACGTGAATTTAAAATCACTTGAAATTCATGTGAAGAAATATTGCCTGTGTAATGGGAACTGAGATACATAAATCTCGCGTAATCACATTTTAGTGTCGTGTCACTTTTAGCTTTGTGAAAAAAAAATCCAAACCTATTATCTACACCATCACTACACATCAAACCAATAGTAACCTTTGCGTTAAAACACGAAAATAAGACTACCGCAAAAATGTATGTTATTCACAACTATACAAATCAGGTTTTACAATTCAGACAAAATAATCATAATTACACTGTAATAATCAATCCCTTTGGAATATCTATAAAAGATTGCATGCATCATATTTCTAGAAATCAAATGTTGCAGTAAAAAGTATTAAAAACAAAAATATAATGAGTTTGTGCTCTTGATTACTTATTATGACATCTTAATGAGAATTCTATCACAATGATGTTTTTTCCAAATGTTAGAAATTAAAGACGAGAGAAGTGCTAATCAGTAAATATTCCGCTCTACCAGAGTGACTTCCCTTCGTTCCACAGAAATCAGTACTGACGAAATGAAAAAAGGGAAGTAACTGTGATGGATGAAAATGATCAAAAAGAAATCCAAACGATAATAAAATCTTCCCTACATGTTAAGTCATTCCTTTACCAAAATTTGGATAACTAATACAACGTACTCGCACATAGGATCGCTTTGATCTACCAGAGTTATTTCCCCTGTGCTCACAGAGTGAAACGAAGAGAATTAACTATGGTAAATCACAATGACATAAAATTTGCTATGCAGATGGAAACACAAAACTTCCATGATAATTGAGTGACAGGGAAGATACAGAAAGTGATTCCTATTTCAGGAATATACGCTGTTTTTGTTTTGGTGGACAGTGATTGTCAAAATATCCAAATTTAATCTGAAGATTAAATTAATTCATACATCACTATATAGACGATTTGGTAGATATATAATAAGTTCATCAAGTATATCTTGACTTAATTAGCTCATGTACCTTTTGAATGCATACTGAAACAAGAAGGTAGCGTCAAGTTAAAGTTAAAGCATCGGCATTGGCGATATAGTAAATCCAATTAGCGTAATCATATAAAGAATTCAATAGCCATGTTTTTGTTTGTGCGGAAAGAAAATTGTACAATAACCTCTTTAATGCAAGTTCGCAAGAGAAATGTTCGCGCATTTGTCAGTTTCAAAAATAAATAAATTTTACAGTTTATCAACTTATCATTCTTTCTACATTATTCGCGAAAAAATAAATAGAAAAAAACATTCTTTTAAAATTATCGCTCTTTTTGTTCTTTTAACCGTAGTTCTGTTAATCATATATTTTGTCTTTGCATACTACAGAGTTATCTGCCCTTGCGGGTATGTATCAATTCTGACGCAATGTGATGTGTTTGTGAGCGTAATATCATACTTTTCATAGCAAACGCTGTGAATTTAGTTCACAAAATAATGACGTCATGATAGATACCTACCCATAATGGAGGTAGCTCTTTAATATGCAAAGGCAGAATATAAACAGTGAAGTATCTAAACTGTGGTCTGTATCTGGCCTTCACTAACTACGTATGACTGTATGTACGCCTCGACATCTTCGCCCTGTTCGGTACTAGCGGTCACGACCTGAGTGTCCAGCTGCTGAACCTGTACTTCCTCTTCCACGTTTTCCTGGTCCTGTGGACTGACGAATTGTAGAATGACCACGGTTGACTGACCATCGGGTCCTTCCACAGTCTGTTGAATGTTTTCTATACTGAATGTTCCTTCCTGTCCCGGCATAGAAATGGTACCGTCAGGGTTCTGAATCACGGTGGCACCGTCTGCTACAATGATGGGTTGGTCGACAGCCCCAGTATGAGACAGACTCCTCAGTACCCCCGCGGCTGACTGTGGCACAAGGTCCTCCGCACTGATTAAATTGTTAACTTGCATTCCATCTGATGGTAACGGATCCTCGATTATTTCTTCATTTGAGACGACTGGCTCTTTATCGACATGCCTGAACAGCGAGTCAAGGAACGATGGTTCTTTTGCTCGGTCTGCGGATTCCGGATGTTTTCTTTTGTAATGACGTACCATGGTGTGTCTGTGTCCTGTACGTGCGCCACACACGTCACACACATACATCATACCACTATGGAATAGCTCAAAGTGCTTCTTCAAATCGTACAGCTTGGTGAACTTCCTTTCACAGTGATCGCACTGAAGTTTGTTCTGCATCGTGTGGATAAGCTTGTGCCTGTTCAGTTGGTCCGGATACTTGAATGCTTTTGAACAGAAAGGACAATGGAATCCTCGCTCTTTTGTGTGCGAATACATATGTGTTTTCATGTTGCCCTTCTGACTAAATACTTTGCCACAAGTTGGGCATGGATGAGTCTCCTTCTCATCTGAATGGAACTGTTTGACATGAGAGGTTAATCCTGGTTTCGACGTCAAAATCTTCCCGCATACAGAGCATTGATATTGGTACTTTTTGTTGTGGAATCCCTCAAGATGGACGCGCAGATATTCATAGTAATGAAACTTCTTATTACATATGTGACATACATATGTCTTTTCTCCATGCACTTTCATGTGTTTGTTCAAATTACTGGAGCTAACAAAGTTTTTACCACAAATATGGCATACAAGTTTTTCTTGCTGGGCTTTCACCGCAGCATTTCTCGGTATGTCCATAACCGTACCATCAGAGTTCTTGCAGATATGCTTCAAGTAGAGATCCCTTCGGTGAAACTTCATATCACAAATCTGACACTGAATCTTGTGCTCCTGATGCATGTCCATGTGTCGCAATAGCATCCGTTCGCTTCGGAATTCTTTATTGCATACGTTACAAGACAGAAGCACATCGTTTTCCCGGTTGGTAGTACAAACGTGACTATGTAAACTTCCGACCTTTATAAACCGTTTCCGACATTTGTCGCATTGGTGAGGATGAGTGTGGGAAATGTAATGTTCCTTGAAGAGCTTGATATTGTTGAAGAAATCTCCACAAAGTGGACATGCAGTCTTGCCACTGTTTGCTATAACCGACGATGCCCTGCAGAATATCTCGTGCTCTTCCTTTTCTTCATGTGTCTTCAGCTTCCTTTCACATAGCCGACAGACATACCCTCCTTCATGGATCTGAATGTGTTGTTTAAGGTAGTTGAGGTTGCTGAACGCTTTCTTGCAGTAGCTGCAGTTGTATTTGACTGTTTTTTTGGCAGTTGATTCTGGTTGGCATGTATAGGAGTGTGCTTCGAGTATCTTCTCGGATTCAAACACACTATGACATACCTGACACATTCTCTGTTTACAGTGCGTTTCGTGGTTGTCTCGGCCAAGCACTG
This sequence comes from Argopecten irradians irradians, assembly GCA_004382745.1. NCBI lineage: Eukaryota > Metazoa > Mollusca > Bivalvia > Pectinida > Pectinidae > Argopecten > Argopecten irradians. The sequence continues at coordinate 1,063,490 of SAYR01052160.1, read as the reverse complement.
TGGCAAAGGTTCTCTTGCACTTTCTACAGCAGAATACAGAGTACTCTTCTGCGTCTTCCGGGCAACATTTTAATATGTGTCTCTGAAGTGAATCCTTACGGGAGAAAGACTTATTACATCTCATGCATTGGAAAATATTGGTATGAATAGCATAATGTCTAAACAGATACTTCTCATTGGCGAATTCCTGGTTACATATATCACACAAGTACATCCCTACCTTGGACTCCATGTTTGATTCAGTTCCGTTGTTGATAACCGCACATTTGTGTCGCTTCAGAGTGTCATTCCTACAAAATTTCACACCACATTTATCGCATTTGAACTTCCCCGTATGGGCGGGGTAGTGGAGTCGAAAATATTTCTCTTGTAGAAATTTCTTATCACATACTCTGCATATGTAATGTTTACCTTCAGGCGTGTTTTCCACTTTCATTTGCTTCATGTAATCTCCTTCTAATAATTTTTGTTTTCGTTTAGCGCCTGTATTGTCCTCATGATCACTCTCCTCATGTTCAGGGTTTAACAGTTTTGTTGTCTTAACATAGTCATGAAAGGGAATGCCGGAAGGATCATTCTGTTCTGTGTCTGGGTCATCCTCGGATTGACTCGAACGATTCACATCATCATTTTCATTCGATTTCTTCTCTTCATCATCTGGAGGATTCACATCATCGTTTTCGTCAGCTTTCTCTTCTTCATCATCTGCAGGAGTCTGAGTATCTTTATTAGCACTTTCTTCAGTTTCTATCTCTGCCAAATCCTTCGTTTTCACAGGAGCAATCGTCTCCTCGTCCAAAGATGGAGAGATTCTTTGGCCGTTTTCGTCACTCTTGTCCAACTCATCCAGGATGTTTTGGAGATCATCATCCACAGCCAAATTTTCTATAGACTGAACGCTAGGGACGTGAATACCTTCTGTGCTGCTCTGTACTTCGGTGCTCGATACTAAATTGACACTGGAACCTATGTCATCAGCATGGACCTTATCTGATTCAATCAAATTTGCCGTTGGTTCTACCCTAGATATATCCTCAACTTGTGGAGTGGTTTCAACAATATAGCTAGCCCCTATTATTATGCTTTTTGTCGACATATAGCTGTCCTCATGATCACGTGATGTTTCCTTGTTCTGAAGAATTCCATTATTTATTTCTTGGGTATTTTTGCTTAAAACAGCATGATCGCCAGAACCATCTTGACGAGACTCATCGTTACTTTTATCCATGGCTGGTGAGGGACTTCTTTCTGTTATTTCTGCAGAAAGAGTAATCTTTTGTTTTTCATTTCTTTCATCATTTTGTGTATGTAAGAGAGTAACTTTTTTGCCATCTTCTTGAACTTGATTGAACTCCTTACCGTCACCTTTATCCAAGATAGTTTCCATTTGTACAAGAGCTTCATCTTTATTTGTCGATTCTTCATTTTCAAATTGTTTGTATTTCCGCGGTCTTCCTCTTTTTCGCTTTTTATGAGAAGGGGTTGAACTCATACCCTCAATATCTTTCCTTTTACCTGTCACAGAACAACGACCAGCCGCACCATTCTCTGATGCAGACTTTACAGGAGTTTCAGTTGAAGGAACACTAACTTTTGAAGACGGGCCTCCATAGCCATCATCAGACTTCTCCGTTTTAATCTTCACAGACACAAAGTTCTTGTCGGCTTCAAAGCCTGAAGTTCTTTTACCCTTTAAACTACGCCTAGGTTGAATGCGACGCCCTTCCATCTTGATTCCAGCAATGACGATTGGTGTAAATTCCACATCACTACCATCATCATTCTCACCATCATCTTTGACAGACTCATCACCTTCCCCAATTTCTACTTCCTCTTGTATCTCAACTTCCTTCTTTTTTTCAAGCTTTAACACCAATGGCTTTTTAGGTTTTCTCCCCCTTTTCTTTGGTTTAAGATTGATTTGCGGTAATTTATAGGACGTTGGAGAATAACCTGGCAAAATGTGTTGCCGCAGGTGCAAAGCTAGAGTAGAGACAGAGTCAAAGGAATCTCCACATCGTTTACAGGTATAGCTTGATGTTCCATCCTCATCAGTTGCAACAGCAGATGCCTGCAACAACGACAAATGGAATTATATAATTACAATCAACAAGCAAAATAGCAACAGACGTATGTTCAGTCATAATATGTTTGTTTCCTTTAATTCAAAATCAGTACTTAGGTACTATGAGCTGAATTTCTTATTTATTACAGTAGAGGGCATGCATTGTTATAAACCAGGGCTGAGTTTCACGAACATTAATTTTAAGGAATTTACTTCAAGTTTTAAAAGGAAAGCATTACAGATTTTAAGGACGGCTCCTTAACTTAATCTTTTCCTTTTTTCTATTTTACTTTATCTTTCAGGAACTCTTTGTCTTTGAAATCATAACACAACTGTTTCAGCCAATCATGCAGATGCAATGTCACAAATAGTGACGTCAGTCTTTACATTATGAGATATGATAGTATGAAATTCACCCCTGAAGATTCATTTGAACTCTTCTATAATCCAAAGGCTAAAAGAGCTCACTATGAATTTTGCAGGGGTCAGTGAGTTAAGCCAATGAAAATGTTTGTTTCAAGCAAGATTGAATCAATAATACAGTCAAACCTGGTTAACTTGTTAAACTGGAAGGGCCTGTTTATAAGTGGTTTGAGGTTTGAATGTATTAACCTCAGGATATTATATTTTAGGAGTTACAATTACTGTTGTTATATCTACACCTGGAATATGTCATAACGAAACCGAGGGCTCTGTATCAGACCACAGATGAAAAGGTAGATTGATCTGTAACAGGAGAGGAGAAAATGTAGCGGTCAGACCGGGATTCGAACCCTGGACCCTCAGATTACTAGCCAAGTGCTCTATCGACGGAGCTACCTGGTCACCGTTGATGGACCCCCAGTCCTATCCCCCTACACTCCTGTTACAAAATTGGCGCCCAACTAAATAACCCACAGTGGTGGTGTTTGGTGGGGTCTCGTATGTCTTCAACGGCGAAGACTTCGAGAAAGGAGGGAGGAGTGTAGCGGGATTGGACTGGGTCGATCATCGGTAACCAGGTAGCTCCGTGGGGTGAGCACTCGGCTAGTATTCGGAGGGTCCCAGATTCGAATTCCCAGTCTGACCGCTACATTTTCTCCTCTCCTGTTACAGATCCTTTGATGTACATCAAACTAATTGAATAACAGTACAATATGACTGACTGTGTGGCTTTGATGTTTGGTGTCTCGATAATCTTCAAAGGAAGTCTGGAGACACCAAACTTCAAAAGAAGTCTGTGAAGGCTTGCAATTGGTCATTTTTTTTTGCTCTTGAACTGCTTCCAGTTTTGCTATGAAATATTCCAGGGGTGGATATAACAGCAGTGTTAATAACCCAAGGAGTAGTAAGGATGACAAAATACACGTACATTGACAGCTACCTGTGGTTGGGCCTCGACTGTTGTTGGTGGCTTTGTCTGCTCCGTATCAGGGAGGTGTTCCACGGAGGGATAGATGACCTGCATACCCAGCATCACTGTAAAACAACAACTCTGTATTACTATAGTATTATCATAGCATAGCATCACTGTAAAACAACAACTCTGTGTTACTATAGTATTATCATAGCATACCCACTATCACTGTAAAACAACAACTCTGTATTACTATAGTATTATCATAGCATACCCAGTATCACTGTAAAACAACTCTGTATTACTATAGTATTATCATAGCATACCCCACATCACTGTAAAACAACAACTCTGTATTACTATATTATTATCATAGCATAGCATCACTGTAAAACAACAACTCTGTGTTACTATAGTATTATCATAGCATACCCACTATCACTGTAAAACAACAACTCTATTACTATAGTATTATCATAGCATACCCAGCTTCACTGTAAAACAACAACTCTGTATTACTATAGTATTATCATAGCGTACCCAGCATCACTGTAAAACAACAACTCTGTATTACTATAGTATTATCATAACATACCCAGCATCACTGTAAACAACAACTCTGTATTACTATAGTATTATCATAGCGTACCCAGCATCACTGTAAAATAACAACTCTGTATTACTATAGTATTATCATAGCATACCCAGCTACAGCATCACTGTAAAATAACAAGTCTGTATTACTATCAGATCGCCTCGAAAATTTGACAATTTTGTTTTGTCCACACGGTTGGAATTACTTCCTTGTCCCATATTTACCATATGAAGGAATTCGTATCCAACAGACTTATGTTTGATTGGATCCCGTGTCATCTGGAAAATCCTGTTGATATTACTTCTTTGACCCTTATAGCTATATATATAGCATATATATGACAAGAACTGATACTGTAATGGGAACCAAATGTCATATTTTTGTAGTGGATGGGGTTCAAAATTAACTTTCGCCAACTGGCCAAATGTGTTGTTATCATATTATATGACCGTTATGCGGAAAGGGCCTGGGGAGAACACTGATATATAGAAAGTCAGAGAATCAGATGTAAAAAACAAGGTACCATACAGACCTATTTAGTCTACTTTTATTAAGGCTATCAAACCTGCTGTTCATTATATGTGAGCTTAGACAATTGCGAGTGATACTTAAATCATATGAAACTAGTTTTTATATGCACAAAATGCCAAGTTCTGAAAATAAATTGTTACATAATACGACAGTGATGCTAAAATTTTCCAACATTTGTTATTACATACAATAAATAAATATAATAAATGTCAAAAAATATATGGTTGCTTTTAATTTTACTTTCAATGTTGCAAGCAAATTTCTGATTTGGCGAGTTGAAATTTTACCAGCTTGGATATGGATAGTGGCTTATGAATGTTTCATGTCTGATATTTCGATGACTAGTACAATTTGTATTTTACTACATCAAAATGGACACAAATTCCAATTTTTAACGTCATATAAATTTGATACGATTTCAAAGTGTTGTCTGCTATAATACAACTACAAAACTTTCACTGAAAGCTGCTATTTATTTGTAATCTATTTTGTTTGTACACCTTTTTCTTGTATTTACTCTCTTGTATGGAGCACAGCTGACATCGGGAGTTATCTACCATGATATCAGGAGTTATCCACCATAACATCAGGAGTTATCTACCATGACATCAGGAGTTACCTACCGTGACATCGGGAATTACCTACCGTGACATCGGGAATTATCTATCGTGACATTGGAAGTTATCTACCATGACATCAGGAGTTTTCTACAGTGACATCTGTAGTTATATACACGACATCATGAGTTATCTACCGTGACATCAGGAGTTATCTACCATGACATCAGGAGTTATCTACCCTGACATCTGGAGTTATCTACCCTAACATCTGGAGTTATTTACCTTGACATCAAGAGTTATCTACTATGACAGGAGTTATCTACCCTTAACATACCTTTACTGCTACCATCAGGACTCTCTGGTTTGTGAATCCTCCGGGCATAGGCAGGAGCATACCAGACTCGGAGTTCTGTGAGAGGGGGAATATCTTTAATAGTACTGTAGAACACGTTCATCCCCATTTGGTAGGCGATACAGTTCTGCTCCTCGGCAGTTTGTGCAGCTCGAATCAAACACATCCAATTACAATCATTCTCATTTGTCGTGTCGAGACTGATACAGGTTCCATCTTTGGTTGTTACCTTCAAACAATAGAAATTATCAGCATGGAGGTGAAAAGTGTTTGAAGTGGAACTGGAGGAACATAGCTCCAGGTAAACGATCATGTCATTTGTGAAGACTCAATATGTCTGTCAGATATAAAACATCCCCAGAACAGATATAGGAGACCATAAATTAGACATTTAATTCTGCTCCACTACAATGCTCTATGATACGCTCCAATACAAGATCTAACAACTCCTCATTCAGGTTCACAGCAACATGACCTCTGGCCTAGATTGTAGAACTGGAACACCACAGAGTGCCATTTATACTTCAGAGAGATTCAACTTCACTGAAAACTTTATAAGTAACAAGCTGATTAGCTCACCATCGGAGTCATGCTGAGGTGACCCAAAACAGAGAATTGTTAGATCTGTTATTCCATTATATTGTATAGAGCATCATAAACAAGCAAAATAAAAAAGTGTTTTTTTCAAAGTTGCATTTCTTGTAATTTTTACCAGCACAAACTGTCATAAAACATACAATGTGTGAATATGGATGCATATATAGGATGGTGCAGATCCATAAAAGCACCAATATATTATTGAAATCGTGGTAAATGTCGCATGAAATATCACACATTTTGAAAGAACTGCCACAGTCAACACTATGTTTCAAACTTACTGTAATATGGAAAAACGGAATTGTATCACGTGACCGATACTGGCAATACGTATACAAGTATAGATCGGAACCTCCTGAGTCGTATCACATGACCAATGTCGTCACTACCCGTACAGATCGGAACAGTTCAGAGACTTCCGAGCTATTTCAAACGTGTACACGTTAAAAATCAATATTTAAATTTAATTGTTTGATAGCTTGAGAATACAAATTTCATAAAAGTCAGTAAATATGGAAAGTTTAAAACTTAATTTGAGAGGCGGAGAAAAATATGTAGAATACTTTAAGTACTTTTTCTATGCCAAAAATACAGCAAGTCACAGACCATACATGTAAAACTTTAAATAGATTGCCATGCACAACACTACCTTCATTTCACAAACAAATATATTATTTGATTTGGCCTAATTATTGAGTCCTCCATTACTTATATATAATACCTTGAGTATAAAAACACCATCATCACTGAACTCGTGCGTTGTCTTCTTGGCTTCAAACGGTCCAAACTGTGTTTTATTACTGAGTTCTGAGTCCCGCGTGAACACTCCCACCTCCCCACCTATGTCTATATCAAACAGGAAATCAGGCAACGTCAGCCGCGCCCTGGAAAAAGAAAAAAAACTATCATCAGTTAGGTAATTAATGATTTCTGAGCCTTATTGCTACCGCTTTTAAAAAATATATGGTATGGTTTTATTAGTTTAACATCCTATTATCAGCAAGAGTCATTGATGGATGTGCCAGATTTGTTGGTGGAGGAAAGCTGGAGTACATGGAGAAAAACTATCAACAATAGCTAGTGATCAGTGCCTGGGGACTACCCAAAGTGTAATGTGTCATTATATTATTAAAAGCAGTTCAATCATTTTGCCAGTTCTACCAATGGGAGACAGCATCATTTTCTGCAGTGGCTGAGTGGTTAAGATGTCCAACATATAACCACAAGCCCTCCACATATGGATCGTGAATTAAAATCCCATGAGGGGCAGTTGCCAGGTACTGATAATAAGCCAGTGCTTCTTTTCCTGGTACTACGGCTTTCCTCCACCAATTGAATCAGACATTTGAAATGCAAATATTACCTTGATGCTTTTTTTTCACTCACAATTTCAAGCATCACATTTTTCATTATTCATAATCAAAATGTAGTTTTAATTATTCTAAATACAGCAAAAGGATAAATTAGAATATCAGTAATTTGATATTCCGAATATTGTATCATAATTGTTCTATATTTGTATATTACAGAGTCACCTTGGCCTCCTTTGCTGAGAGGTATTGATTGTGACATTAAGTGCTTGCAAGCTAATCATCATATATATATATTTCAGCAAAAATATGATGCTGGTTTCGCTCACAAAATAATGACATCACAATTAATACCTATCCGCAGGAGATCGTTTTTGTTTTATTAGTTTAACATCCTATTAATAGCCAGGGTCATTATCCACAAGGGAAGTAACTCTGTAATACAATGGAATAGTGTACTCTACCTTGTCTTAGTCCCTCCAGTCAGTGAGGTTGTACTCAGTCCGAGTTCTGGACAGGCTTCCGTTGGATGTTTACAGCCACAAACATCACACTCTAAAAATAAACAAAAAGTAACGATAAATTATAATGTTTTTTTGGTTTGGTTTTTAATTATTACTTTAACGTCCTAATTAGGACATGCCATGTTTGCATTGATGGTTGAGGAAAGCTGGAGTATGGGGAAAAACCACCAAGCAACGGTCTGTACTTGGCAACTGCTAAACATGGGATTTTAACTAACAATCAATAGGTAGAGGGGTTGTGTTAATGTCAAAATATCTTAACCACTCAGCCCCTGGTCAGAAAAGAACAAATATGTAAAGGATACAGAAAATTTCAAAAAGACCATTATTGATTTTGAAGCAAGTTCATACCATTTTTATATAGATTCCTATATGAATATAGCAGTGGTGATCAAATTTTCATGAACAACTTGTCTTACATATGAGTGTGCATTGCTTATGTCCCAGAACTTTTGTGACGAATATAATGGAAGAGATTTATGAAAATATATAAGTTCTGTCAAGTTTGATATGATTTCCATCACAAAGTCTGACACCTGAGCCCAGCACCATAAAACTATTCTCAGACAGATTTTTTACTCAAGTCTATTTAAAATCATATACTTGAGTAAAACATCTGTCTGAGAATGTATAGTTTTATGGTGCCTGGCCCTGGTAGACTTTAAGTCAATTTCATATCCAAACAAATGAAAACTTCAAGATCAACATGGAATAATACAGATGGATGTTATAATTATACATTTTGTACATTGATTTTCTTTTTGAAAAGCAATAAATTACAAACCTTCAAGCAAATTATACAGGGCCTCCCCTGTATTCATTTTGATGATCAGTTGTATGTCACAGCTTCATTCTAGATCTGCAGAAAAAGAGAACACATTTATATAAAATGAAATCATAGAAAGCAGATTTGCAAGGAACATATGATGACTAGCAGAACTGGATGAGCCATGGCATGGGTAGCTCAATCGGTAGTAATGTACAAAAGGTTCAGCGTTAAACCCTAGTCTGGACACTATATTTTCTCTCTTAGATTTCCTATATGTATACATGTACTATATGTACATACATATGTATAAATAAAATCCTGATTCCTGATCAAAGTAGTATCAAATTTGTTAAATAATACATACTTATTTATTTTTTTGGTTTTATATACATATTTTGAATGCATGCATATGAGTTGTCAATTATTAACAGTCTTTTTTTTTAACTTGAACATGTGAGGCATTTGTTACAACCTATATAGAGTCATACAAACACAAATTGGAGTATTTTTTTCGAGCATGCGCACATTTATTACAAATTCAGAGAACGACTGTTATACATTTTAGTGAGTATTAATTCTTATATATGTACATTGTCTATACAATGATGAAAGGTTTCGAAAGTAAGCAGATCTTGTACGTAAGCCTATATATGATTCCTTACAGGACAAATGACATCCTAATAAAGACGGGCTTGAAAATAGGCCAGTCACGAAATTAAGCCTGGGATTGAGAATTTAGGGTACCTTTCTCCAGATTTTACAGTGAGTTGTGCATTAATGATAGGTAATATTGATCAGTAATGTTTATTTATGTATGTTTGTCAAATTTATAAGGCGATCTGACCCTTAATCAAGACATGTGCCTATTATTTATAGGACAATATCATGCTGCGGAGTTAGAATCTACTTGGGCTGAAATGGCTGCAATATATTCCGGGTACATGCACAGGCGTCTGCTTCTGGTTTGATAAAAAAATATAATAACCTACCCCTACTCATATAGTAGGGTTAGGACGTTGTATTTTTCCAAAACCAAATGCAGACGCCTGTGGTACATGTAGCACTAAAGTCGATTTCTAGACGAAAGTATGTTACAGTCTGTATACTGAACATGTATAACAGCATACCAGAGATACAAATAACTAGCATGGCTATAAAATGACAATTACAGTTGGCGTAAATGGATAAGAGAATATCGCATATTTTTGTCAAAATTTAAAATCCGGAGACGGCGATCAAGGAAATTATATTGCACACCACCCCTAACCTTGAACATTGGGTAACGTGACATAACTAGTGACTTCTGATCATGAATACTAAATAATTTACACCGATTACATGTTACGAAGTAAAGTGTAATATTTTTAGAAATCAACATGACTCAAAACCACATGTATTTGTTTTGGTGTTATTCGAAAATATATAAATTGAAAAAATGGCGGAACGGCATGTTGACCAGATGTAACCAAAGGGCAAATTCAAGCAAAATAATCGACGGACACTCAATGCCCTATTACAACTGTAACATAAATATTTGAGAACTGATTTAAATATCCAATTTGGAGGAGGGATTCACACTCTTAAATCACCTGTTTAGCCTGTAAATCAGAAAACGATGCGTTGCTTCCCGCTAGCTTGGAATGTTCGACGCAACCATTATTCAAGCATGCGCATGAGCAGCGTTGGCTAACTGACTTCCGGTAAGAAGCTGAAACACTCTCTGTTGTTGGTTGTTGTTGTTAGGACAGTTACAGCTCTTCACGGTATGTATATAGAAACGTAAAGCTATTTAACTGACTTTTTTGGAAGTAAACAAAATCGTTTGGTGCAGAACGAAATAAAACGTTTCTCTAAGCACCTCTAAACTTGATCCGCCAACGGAGTGGCTCAGGGGAAGCAACTCTAACTCCGACGAAGAACTGCAAATGATCATTTCACCATTTGGCCCCAATGTCATCGTTGATACTCCAAGGATTATTATCACTGACGTTATATCCACCCCTGGACTATTTCTTAGTAAAACTGGTCAGGCAGCCAGGAAAAAAAACCTGACCAATCATAGGCATGCCGAGACTTCCTTTGAAGAGTACAGAGAGAGTGAGGTCCAGTCAACAACAGTGTGACAGTGTACCGTTACTAGTATATGTACAGTATTCTTTTGATGTACATCAAAGCACCAAATCACCCGTGTCTTTTGTTGCCTCCAGTTTTACTTTGAGATAGTCCAGGGGTGGATATAACATTAGTGATAGTGACCCCTGAAGTATAGAGGATATTGGCTCTATGTTTGAAAAATTAATGGAAGTAAAAATGCATATATGTATATGGCTCATGATCTTGTGCAGTACAACATACTTGATCAATTGGAACTTTTTTTGTGTTGCAGGATAGTTGAAATGGAAAGTACAATACAATCCCTTTGAATTCCAGAAGAAAACAGAATCAAAAGTTTTTAACCCGAAACTTGTGCAGCCATCTCGTCAGCCATGATGAAGAAAGCTGTCTCCGGTGTGATTTCGGCATCACAGAATCTTATCACCAGTATGGAGTCCATAAACGACTATCGCGACGGTAAACAACAATTTGACATTGTCGCCAGCAATCGTAGGAAAGTCATCCTTGTGAACTATGCAGCGATGGGCTATCTTCTGTCTCTCGCAGTGATCTTGTTTTTTGTGACAAATTATTTAACCATACCGTTTTATTGTGTGATACAACAGCATGCCCCTGATAGCACATTCTACTACAAAGCTTTCAGCTGGTTTTTACTTTCCAATTTCTTTTTGAACTACAGTTTGATATTACTTGGTGCTGTAAAATCCCTATACTGCTCACCGAAGGATCTGCCACTGTTCAACGCCCGCGAGCACGAAGACTGGGGAATGTGCCAGAGATGTGACCGCCGTGTACCTATTAGAACACGACATTGTAATATCTGTGACCGATGTATTTTAAAACGAGACCATCACTGCTACTTTACAGGTTGCTGTATTGGATTTTACAACCAGAGGTATTTCATATGCCTGTGTTTTTACGGCGCTTTAGCGACCATGTACGGGTTTTATTTCCTAGAACACTACCTAAGTGCGACCTATGTGACATTGTTCAGCATAGAGTTCTATAAGTACTTCCTCCCTTACACGACGATGCTCTGGTTACTTGGATATCAGGACTTTGCCACGGTCCTTCTTGTTCTCCTGTTATACATGACATTTGTCGGGGTAGGAGGGGCCAGCTATTTCTTCATCTGGCAGTGTAACCTTATACTGAGTGGACAGACAAGCTATGAGCTGATGAAAGGAAGAAAAATGTTTCGAACTACACCACTGAACCATCTGAAATCAATATTCGGACCACACTGGTATCTTAATTTCGTATTTCCGATGCCGTTCCTAAAAAGTGAAGATGACGGTATAAGATGGAATATCACATCAACAAAGTTTATGTAGCTCTATAGCTATAGGAAAAATAATGAAATCCAAGATTATGCTTTTTAGCCTACCATCATCAGATGGTGGACTACATGTATATATATATTCAAATTGCCTTTCGTCCATGGTCCATCAGTCTGTCTGTCCGTAAACAATTCTTGTTACTGCTTTCTCTCCGAAAGTACTGTAGGGATCTTGATGCAAATATTCTCCTTAAACCCTAATTGTGCATATTTGCATTATGATTTTGGGACCAATATGACAAGCAAAGAGTTTCTTAAGTTAATGGACCATATTTGCCATAATTAGCGCCCCTCCCCTCTTCTGGAGAAGAGTTGAACTTGAAGTTGTATAAATGTCCCATTCTATTATGGGCTTAACAATGTTTTACAACATATCTATGTGATGCCTCCAACATCAGCATTATAACGTACCCTATTATATCCCCATAAAGATTTAAAATTCAGCTGTAGATTTTGTTTCATTAATAAGCACCCCCCATCCCCACCCCCACTTTAATTTGTTACATTTATTTAAGCTCCTTTGTGCTCATTTAATAGAATTTATTATATCTAGGATTTGGAAATTTTAAAGTTTAAAACTTTTATATATAATCCATTATATAAAATGTTTACTTGGCTGCCTTAGCTTGGCCATGTGACTTTTAACAACATGGCAGACAATATTAATGGCCATATCAAATTTGACAATAGAACTGTGTTGCTGCTAAGCAGACATCACAAGTTTCCTTATTATGTCCATTCAATATTTTCAAAGTACAAGGTTATGGAGGAAAAAAGTAGAGAAACTCAAAAGATTCCATTGTCTTATATACTTAGATTATTCTAAGATTGGTGCCAAGATTCCTACGAAAAGTCCCAGATATATACATTATTTATGATTTAATGATATTTTTATTTATGACCTTTGAAACATTATTGTATTGATAGACTAGATTTAAAAAAGAATATATATTTTAATTTGTTGGTCTCAATTATTTAATTGAATTAATTAATCGCTGCAAACAGTTGACATTAGGTACATTATTTAATGATTTCTTTGCTATAATGTTTGCTGTATTTTTTCACCCATGTGTACCTAAATGAAAGTTATATACATGTATATATATATTTATGTTACCTTTGCATGTGCCAAAGATTTGTACATACAATCAAGATCACTCATCATTAGGGACAAAAAATGGTTTTTAGGGCAACAAATTAACTCCAACTCTGTGATATATGGTACTGAATACAATCTGCTTAAAATACAGATCCTAATAAAAAAAATTGTAGATCTAGGTCTAAGTGGTTTCCATATAAATGTCAAATTGTGATAAAAATTTCCAATGGGACTCCAAGAAGTGGTCTTATCTGAGTTATCTCTGCAGTCACCCCTGAAAACTAATAATGAACTGTTTCAGCCTTTGATCAGATGAGTTCAATGTGTCTTTGGGGGTGAATAGGTGCATATATTATAAAGGTGTATTTTACAGAGATGGTTGCTCGGGTAGGTTTTACTATTTCAACCCAGATATAGGCCTACTTAATTACTTGATATGTAAAAAATCAACATTCCATATGAAAGTTTGAAAAATAAGTGTTCCACTTTGATACAGATTTAGAAGGCCTGCAATTGAATTATTGTTCCAAAAAACTTTTGTTGCAAATTGACTTCATCATGAATGTATTCACAACAATGTTTTGAGATATTTTGATGAACTATGTGTTTTTTGTAGGATTCAAGCAACAATGAATCATGAATTTCCATCCTCTAGTATTATATAGAACTGCCTCCATAACTCTGTTTTTAGACCTATCAATCAAGATTTCCTTTTAGAATTTGACATTTCCATTCATTATTCATCAAAATGTTATTAGCTATGATTTAAAATGTGTAATTAAAATTGAGTAATGATAGGATTGATGATTCCTTATACTTCAAATGTTCCAATAATGTGGATTGGCTGTAATTAATTTTCTCTTCCAATCGATCATCTGAAGCTCTAGATCTCCATCAATGTACAAGGGTATAATCATCTCTCTATTATAAGGCTTGGTATTTCATTTCTTCACCTATCACTGCATTTGAAGCTATAGATGATGCCTTGACTCATTACAAAATTCAATTTTGTTTAATTTCTAATGTCAGAACTTGACTCTGGCATCCATATGATTTTTGTTAATCATTTATATTTTTATTTAATGCCCATTGATCAAACTTTGATGGAAATATTGTGTATAGTAGTATATGGTTTTTTAGTTTTTCACCCAATGGGTTTTTTTTTCAAAATTGAACAAAGAAAACATCCTGCATTAATTGAAAGATTTCCTCAACAAGTTTTTTGCGAGAGTTATCGCCCTTTGAATACTCTAACTATTTTTCTGGTGTTCATATATATAGCATGACAATGAAGTATAACGGTTGGCGTTTATGTTTTGTAAAATTACTTAAGAGTCCCATCTCTTTACCATATAATCTATATACAACATGCAGCTAAGTTCACAGAGTCAAGTTACAAAAAAAATCGCAATATATTTATATAAAGACACGATTTTCATTGTGTTATATATTGTTTTATTGTAAATATTTATTTAGAAAATGTAATTAATATATTTATTATTTCTACTTAATGCAAATGAAATGATTTTACGAATATAATTCCACGTTATATTCAATATGTTGTTAGTGTAATGATTGTTTAGTTAGATGATTACCTGATTTGTATTTTTCTAAATAAAGAAATTGTTTGCTTGACCGTTATATATTGTGATTGATGTAGACCAACGGATCTGGGTGACCAATGAATATTGGGATATATAGTTTGATGTACAACTGTAAACAAAGATTTATTAAGGCCATACCATGCCATGTGACAGCTGATACTTCCCCGCCTACTATACTATTTTGAAGACGACATCGTTATCTGTCTAAAAGCTATATCAATGTCATCTTTAAATACCAGCCCCGCTGCCAATGTTTGGTATCTAAACATTGATCCACGATCAAAGGAACAAATCAAATTTAAAGAAAGCTTTGAAGTCTTTTGTCCAGTATTACATAAAAAATGTAATAAAAACCATAAAATCGTGTATATCTCATAAACATCCCTTTCTGTATTGATCGTGAAAAACTTCATATTACATCCGCAAACGTAACTAGTCCAAGCAGAAAATTCGGTACACATGCGATTTATGTCTTGAAATAATTGAAAAAAACTGTTTAAGACGTACGTCTCTGACAGTCCTTATTCAATTTAGGAGAACAATAAATCTTGTCTCAAAAGGAAACACGTTTGAGGGTTCTAGTTTGGAAATAATGTATGGCGACTTGAGAAATATTTTCGAGATCACTTTTACAAAATATGATAAAATAAAACATTGATAACAATATGCATCATACTATCCTAATTATTTTTTTTTCTGTAACATAATTCCCAAAATGTGAATCGTAGTTGTTTTGCAGGGTTTGAGACTGGAACATTTCTTATTATATTCGGAAAACCCACCCTGATGCATTTATGTTGACATCCGCTATGTTTAATAAAGCATGTTTATAATGTTGTTGGTTCGTCATGTCTGTTCTAATCAACGAACCTGGTACAATAAGAACATTCTGCTGAATTGAATACCGCCGTATAGCGTTATATGCTAATTGTTTGTTTCTACTACCAAACATACACTTGTTTTTCAACATGAGGTTTCAAGACGGGATTAAATTGGAACTTGTTTATAATGAATCTTCATTGGTCCAGACAAAGCATTTGTTTTTAGTCGGGCTGAAATCCAAGATGACCTTGACCTTCAAAACACAATTGAAAGTTCGCAGTTTTAACAGGCGCCATTGAGTTGAAAAATTAAATTAATGTAAAAAAATAGGACATGTCAATGTAGTATCGTTGTTAGCGGAAAATTACCAATGACAGTTGTCACAGATATTTTGTTACAATTACAGTTTTCTTGAACAAACACCATTTTCTCCGAACTTCAGAGAACTGAAAATTAGATTAAAGCTGGAGTTTGTCGGAAACGAAGCTGAGATGTTTATGTCTTTAACATACTTGGCGGCCTAATTCATCACGAAACACAAATTTATAAACTTCTTTACCTTAGATATTTAGGTCAACTTTACCTGGCTGACAATGCAGGTTAAAAAGTAAGCAACTGAGTTTGGGGAAAAAAATCAAGAATCGTTTATGAGGCCTTGAAGGCCGCCATTTTCTTTCTATACAAAAAAATGTACCAGTGTTACAATACTTCAGATACATGTATATCATTTATGGACCTTTTTTGAGATCGATATGGCGTCGATATGGCGTTTTAACACCACATGAACCAAAACAAAGATCCTTAATTTCTAATTTCATTTCTTTGATAAATGTCACAAGAGTCATCCGAGCTATATATTATACAGGAAGAACGATGGCTACAGGACGTCACCTTGAAGATGTCAACGTTTTGGAAATAACGTCAAAGAAGGTATATAACTCGATGTTTCTTAAAGATGCTCCACCGCTGACAAATGGTATTTTTTCACTTTCAAAAACAGGAGCAGACGATTTAATATATTTCTTCAGTTACAAAAGTTACTTACCTTACACCGTTTTCACTATTGAAAAGTTTGAGCTTCTCATTTTACTTCAAGTTAAAAATATGAAAAATAATTAATTGCATCCCGAAAAAAATCCGTAGCACTATATCCTATATGGAATGAAGTAATGATTGCGCATGCACCAAAGGCGAAATAGATTATTTTATGTTATTTTTGTCTTAATTAGGCACATATGTACACGGTTAAACACCAATTATTGTTCAAATAAAAAATATCATTCATGTTCTGTCGGCGGTGGAGCATCTTTAAAATGGAAACACAGATCGCAAGTCAATTTGCTATATATTGAACGCCAGATGACCATGTATTTGCCAATGCATGAGAATAGTGGAAAATCAGAGCACAATATTGTAAGATTCTTGTATGTGTAGATTTGAAGGATAGGTATATTCTTCCCGATGGTCACAAAAAAAAAAAACAACCCGAGGATTTTACAACATTTTGTGATCCCGAGGGTAGAATACCCCTATCCTTCATATTCACGTATGTATTTTCTCTCATACCTCGACGTTTTATTGCAATTTTTCCTTATGATTGTCCGTCATTTTCGAAAGAAAATGGGACTGCAAGTCAATTCCTCATATAAAATTATGAAAATTGCGTGATATTTTCAACACCATTCCCGCTGTCTATCTTTTAATGTAAATCTAGCCTAGTTTCTGAAAAAAATGTTAAAATTGTACCTAGAAATAGTAATTTTTTAACGCTCTAATGTCACGATGGTTTATTGCATGGGTAGCTATGCAATACAGCCTCAGGCGATATGAGTGTATTGCCCTGGACCAGCCAGTATTACACCCGTAGGTAGGAGAGAAATATCTAATATACATGTTCTTGTTTGTTAGTTTCTTTGATTAATTAACGTCCTATTAACAGCTATGGTCATGTAAGGACGGCCTCCCATGTATGCGGTGTGTTGCATGTACGTGTATGTTGTGCTAGGTGCGTGTTTTGGGAGACTGTGGTATATTCATGTAGTGTCTTCTTGTATAGTGGAACTGTTGCCCTTTTTATAGTACTATATCACTGAAGCATGCCGCCAAAGACACCAAGCAACACACCCCACCCGGTCACATTATACTGACAACGGGCGAACCAGTCGTGTCATTACCTGTTTGCTGAATGCCAAGCAGGAGCAGAAACTACAATTTTTATAGACTTTGCTGTGTCTCGGCCAGGAGACAGAACCCGGAGCCTTTCTCAAAAGTGAGGCGGTGCCAAGGGAGGCATTAGGAAAGATTAATAAAATCTGTTACCTGTAAGTGATCGAGATCGGGTTATCTCAGTCGAGGGCTAAGATTTTGTAACATAATCCCAACCGAGGCGTTAGCCGAGGTTCGGATGTTACAAAATCTTAGCCCGAGACTGAGATAACCCTATCTTTATCACTTAAAGGTAATAGATTTTTTTTCTCGCGCCTCTAAGATATAATAAAACCATCTATAAACGCATTCAGAGTAAAATTATCCCGTCTTAGGCCTCCTGGTTCAAAGCCGATTGACCATTTCATCTGCGCTTCGAATTTAGTCATTCCGCGTAAAACTATAGTTCGGTTATATCAAAGAAAAAAACTGATCAATCGGTACATACTATTTTAATCATTAAAAACAACAACCAAACAATGCATGATAAATGCTGAATGTACATATTTCTAATAATATTGATTGTCTGAAGCGTGTGACGTCATCGATTCGAGAGTATGACGTCACATGCGCGGACTGTTACATGAATGGTGTAAAATTCCGCCAAAGATCGCGTAAAGGTACCAGACAGATCGGACGAGATAGAAAAATCTAGCACTGGGTATCATGTGAGATTTCCCTGTCCGAGGTGCGAGAAAAAATCAGTTAGGAAGAAGAGGAAAAAATAAGATCCTAAATTTAGTCGCCTTTTACGATCATGCAATAGGGACAACAGGTACAATTCTAACGCCCTACCTGCAGGGCTATATGTATATACACAGTAACTGTTGGTTAGAAATCCATGCAAAGTCCCTGTCTTAGAAATCCATCTGGATACAGCTTGGCCGTTCACATCTCTTTCACCCATCTGCATAACCTTACGTAATGTAATTATGTATACAAAAGTTCATGCTGATGTCATTTTGACGCTTGTTTTCGCTGGTAATCAGCTTCTGACTGCCATCACCATACCATATCCCATGTGGAACGGTCGTAAATCGTACATCATGGTAACATTGAATATTTATTGGCAGGTTACATATCGTTATAGCAGCCGAAATGAAATCAATATTTCTGAAATGGAGTGTTCTGTCTACAAAATTGTCAATTTCATGATACGCACGTTTTAATACCTACTGACGCGTGCAGATGGAACAGACTAATAAATCTAGATATTTGTTTGATATGTGGTCAAAATAAGGTTAAACGTTGAATCCAGACGTTATTTACTGAAAGCCTGAAAGGTTTGTGCACGATCGCTTTAAACAGGGGTCTGAGAATTAGTTACTGTTTATATACCTAGGCCTGTATTTGGACACATCGGATCGAGTGCTCATAAATCATTTTTAGATGTTAGTACAATCCTCGATACCTTAGGGGTTACTATCACTGACGTTACAGCCACACCTTGATTATTTCATAGTAAAACTGGAGGCAACAGAGTCGACCTAGGTCCTTTCACAGGGACCTGGCACGATTTTTTTTAACCAACTGTATACATATATATCTTATAGTATCTATACTATTATATATATATACGTATACTGTTGGTTAAAAAAATTCGTGCCAGGTCCCTGCGGGTCATTTGAGTATACTCCTGTTGACTGTTGCATTGACGTTGGGAGTCTCTACATAGCTGTTAATAGGACGTTAATTAATCAAACAAACAAACAAAATCGGTCTGTGGTTGACTGTTGCATTGAAGTTGGGAGTCTCTCTCTCACTGTAAAGTTACTAATCTTCAAAAAAGTCTCTGTAGGCCTGTAATTGGTCAGTAATTTTCTGATGAACTGTCTCCGGTTTTACTGTGAGATAGTCCCGGGGTGGATTTAACGTCAATGATAGTAACCCATTGATTATCGAGGGTATATTGTACATTGCAGAATATGAATTTTACCGACCGTTAATGTAGACCCCTAAAACGTCTAAAATGATCTATGAGCACTCTGATGAGTGCAAATTTATGTAAACCATAACTAATTCTCAGATCCCTATGGTAGAAATGTTGTTTGTGACAAAATTGTCATAGCCTGGTCTTTTGATCGTACAGAAGCCATCATGTATGTCTGGGTGTCTAGACGTTCGGAATCTGTACGTCTTATAAAAAAGACTTTTATGACGATATAAAAAATTAAATCATCCTCACTTTCTTTATTACATGTACATGTATATCGCAGCCTGTGATCTTACATGTACGTATTGAAATAGTGGGCTATCAAAGTTGTGTATCGCAGCCTGTGATCTTCAGTGTTCGTACAGTGGACAATCAAGGCTGATATCATAAATTGTAATTCCCTTTTTAATAACTTCAAGGATTCGTGCAGCATGTTTTTACAATACAACAGGAAATGGATTTAGATTAATAATAAATCTAGCCCTACCTTACAAATCGTCTAGCTTTTAGCGACGTCGATTGGTTTTAATCACCATTTCTTACTTTAATGACTATGGGTTATGCCGTTTTTTGCCCTCAGTTCATCAAGATTTCAAACAGGTTCGCTATTTAGTGATATCCAAATATTGAAACAATTGGTAGGATATTTGTGATTAGGCTTAATACTGACAATTGTTTGCCAAGATTTTCATCTCGAAATCATAGAGCGCATCCTTGAAGTATAACAAACATGTTTTCTAAAAATGTATTTTAAAAGTGCCATCATATTCTTAGTAAATAAAAAGTTTGTTCAGGATTGCACACTTTCGTTTATTACACAAAATATATCAAAATATAGGCCAAAAAATAACAAAATTTTCAAATTTTATTTATATTATGCATATTTGGGATGGTTATGGTAAATAAGCTCCAAAATTAGAAGAAAAAACCCCATTAAATTAGATCAGGGATGTATTAAAGTGAATAGTCGGGCAAAGAAAACCAGTCTAAATGCGTTCATTGGCCTTCCAAAAGTTCTCTCATATTAATACGACGGCCAAGTTCTGCTTACGTTTCCCAGTTCTGACCATTAAAGTAAAGGAAAGTTGAAAGCATTGAACGCGAGGCTGCGTGTAAATGTAACCACGGACATAGTCAGCCGGGAGGACGTTTTAGGATTCCTATGCTTTAAATTAATTTCTTCGTACGCAGACAGATTTTGGCGAGAGATTTTATTTTTCTATTTCATAAGAAATTATACTGGATACATTCACACCATTTTTACCGACTTTAGCCATCCTTGCCCGACTGTTCACTTTAAAGTTATATTATTCACTGCCAACAATAACAAATTTGATATTGTGGGAATTTATAAGGCATCTGTCCATTTGAATGATTTTCACAGCTTAATTCATCAAACCTGTTGGTTTTCAATTATAGGTTGCTGAAGAAAAAACAGCATGTCATTTTTTTCGCCCTGTTACGGCAATATAACTGTAAATATTTCAAATACAATAATCATCATGTCTTTACACGAAGGATTTAGAGTCAAACAACGGCACAAAACAGAAATACCATGGTTCTTAACAACAAACATTTGTAACCTGGTGAACGAGCAAATCTAGGTTTCACAATACTGTTCACGATTTTAAAATTTGAGAATTTCTTCCAAATTTCGGGTTACGATAATCATGAACAATATTATAAGACTCTTTCATATGTGGATATGAAGGATAGGGATATTCTACCCGAGGGTCACAAAATGTCGTAAAACCCGAGGCTTGCCGAGTTTTTTGCAACATTTTGTGATCCCGAGGGTAGAACATCCCTATCCTTCATATCCACTTATGAAAGAGTATTTTCTTTCATACCACGACGTTTTACTGCAATTTTACAACTATAATATCCCGCCATTTTGAAATAAATTCGAAGAAATCCACGACTGGAAGTCGATTTCCATACATAAAAAATTACGTGATATTTTCAACACAAATTCCGTTGCTTGCATCTTTTATAGTAAAACCAGTCAATTTTGTGAAAAAATGTTAAAATTTTACCGAGGATAGAGATTTTGTTGACGCCGTGACGTCATGAGGCTTTATTGCATGGTAGCCATGCAATACAGCCTCAGGCGACATGAGTATATTGCCCTAGACCAGCCAGTATTACACGTGTAGGTATGAAAGAAATAACAATACTAATAATGCTCTGATTTCCCGTTTTTCTCATTGGTTAATACATTATATCTATTTTTACAAACAATGAGTTAATATACCTGCATTCTGTGACGTCATTACCGAAATGCCGAGTTCTTCAGGGTGACGCCCTGTAGCCATCGTTCTTCCTGTAATTAACTTATAATTCAGATAATCATTTAAAGATGCTCCCATTGCTGAGAAATGATTTTTTTTCACTATTAAAAACAGGAGCAGACGATTTAGTAATGTTCTTCAATTACAAAAGTTACATACTTCACACCATTACCAGTATTGAAAAGTTTGAGCTTCCTATCTTACTTCAAGTTAAAAATATG
This sequence comes from Argopecten irradians irradians, assembly GCA_004382745.1. Classification (NCBI taxonomy): domain Eukaryota; kingdom Metazoa; phylum Mollusca; class Bivalvia; order Pectinida; family Pectinidae; genus Argopecten; species Argopecten irradians. Next base: position 1,041,222 of record SAYR01052160.1, on the reverse strand, counting down.
AAATTTTTTTTTATTGCATCCGGAAAAATTCCGTGGCACTATATCTTATATGGAATGAAGTACTGATTGCACATGCACCAAAGTCAAAATAAATTGTTTTATTTTTTGTGTTAATTAGACATATATATGTATACACGATTATACACCAATCATTGTTCAAATGATGAATATCATTTATGCTCTGTCAGCGGTGGAGCATCTTTAAGAATTACATCTCTAATATAGAAATAAGGACCTTTGATTCGGTCGCATATGGTGTTATAACGCCTTGCTAAAATCTTAAAATAATGAACTTGGGATACGCCCTTGTCATTATGTAATTCTACAAAGCGTTAATAACACCACATGGACCATAGCAAAGTCAACAATTGATAATTAACTGGAAATATTAGCTGTAGACAATGAGGAACGCAAGATGTATTCCAACTGTACATGTGTGCGAACAGCTGACCAAGCATCCACGTTACTGACCTAGATCAGGTCACGCGCAATTTATATCGATCACAGAGTCCATATAATCTAACGTAAGTATTCATTCGGTCATTAATATAGATAATTGTTGTGGACATTGCTGTGATTCCTTCAGCCAAATAATGTAGACACTTTTCCTATTAAACGATAGGCGATATATTGTATACATGTATAGCCTAAGCCACATGTTCGTTTGACGCACGTGTCGTACGCAGACAGGTTTTGGCGAGAGATTTTATTTTTCTATTTCATAAGAAATTATACTGGATACATTCACACCATTTTTACCGACTTTAGTCATCCTTGCCCGACTGTTCACTTTAAAGTTATATTATTCACCGCCAACAATAACAAATTTGATATTGTGGGAATTTATATGGCATCTGTCCATTTGAATGATTTTCACAGCTTAATTCATCAAACCTGTTGGTTTTCAATTATAGGTTGCTGAAGAAAAAACAGCATGTCAATTTTTTCGCCCTGTTACGGCAATATAACTTTAAAATATTTCAAATACAATATCTTCATGTCTTCACACGAAGGATTTAGAGGCAAACAACGGCACAAAACAGACATACCATGGTTCTTAACAACAAACGTTTGTAACCTGGTGAACGAGAAAATCTAGGTTTCACAATACTGTTCATGATTTTAAAATTACAGAATTTCTTCCAAATTTCGGGTTACGATAATCATGAACAATATATTACAATACATATTATGCTCTGATTTCCCGCTTTTCTCATTGGTTAATACATTTTATCTATTTTTACAAACAACGAGTTAATATACCTGCATTCTGTGACGTCATTACCCAAATGTCGAGTTCTTCAGGGTGACGCCCTGTAGCCATCGTTCTTCCTGAAATTAATATATAATTCAGATAATCGTTTAAATCATCGTTCTTCCTGTAATTAATATATAATTCAGATAATCGTTTAAAGATGCTCCATCGCTGACAAATGATATTTTTTTCACTATTAAAAACAGGAGCAGACGATTTAGTCATTTTCTTCAGTTACAAAAGTTACTTACTTCACACCATTACCACAATTGAAAACTTTGAGCTTCTTATCTTAGTTCAAGTTAAAAATATGAAAAATAATTAATTGCGTCCCGAACAAATTCTGTGGCACTATTTCCTATATGGAAGAAAGTACTGATTGCACATGCACCAAAGGCAAAATAAATTGTTTTATATTATTTTTTGTGTTAATTAGAAATATATATATATATACGTTTATACACCAATCATTGTTCAAATGATGAATATCATTTATGCTCTGTCAGCGGTGGAGCATCTTTAAGAATTACATCTCTAATATAGAAATAAGGACCTTTGATTCGGTCCATATGGTGTTATAACGCCTTGCTAAAATCTTAAATAATGAACTTGGGATACGCCCTTGGTCATTATGTAATTCTACCAAAGCGTTATAACACCACATGGACCATAGCAAAGGTCAACAATTGATAATTAACTGGAAATATTAGCTGTAGACAATGAGGAACGCAAGATGTATTCCAACTGTACATGTGTGCGAACAGCTGACCAAGCATCCACGTTACTGACCTAGATCAGGTCACGCGCAATTTATATCGATCACAGAGTCCATATAATCTAACGTAAGTATTCATTCGGTCATTAATATAGATAATTGTTTGTGGACATTGCTGTGATTCCTTCAGCCAAATAATGTAGGACACTTTTACCTATTAAACGATAGGCGATATATGTATACATGTATAGCCTAGCCACATGTTCGTTGACGCACGTGTACTTATTCCAGTGTCGGGTCAAATGTCGGAGTATACATAGTGCAAAATTGAAATTTACGTGCAGTACCCGGGTCGGGTTGTTTATTTGGCAAACAAAAGTCAATTTAATTGTAGAAAGGATAAGTTCATAAGTCAATTTGTTGGTAGCCAAAATCAAATATACAAGCTACAAGGGCTGATTTATTTGTCGTGAACCTCATGCTGTGTGGGTTCAAACTTTAACGGACAAATTGCCTTGGATTATTAGTTGAACGTCCTTTTGATAGTCATAGTGAGTTAAGGACGTGTCAAGCTTTGTTTGGTGGAGGATAGTCGGAGACTGTGGTATGTTAGGTCAAACAAACAAAAATATCTGTTTAGGGTTACCTGACCGACCCTAATTTTAACACCCCCACCCCCCACACACACGACCCTATTTTTTCCCCACTTTTCTACGAATTTTTTTTTTTGCCAATGTAACCCTAAATAGACATATTTTTTGGCCTTAGTGACGTAACTCTTTGTAATACGGTTATTTTTATAGTGCTATCTCACTGAAGGATGCCGCCAAAGACACCGAACCGCACACCCCGCCCAGTCGCGAACCATTTATCAAATTCCCTTTCTGCCGATATCCTCGATGCTTCAGGGGTTACTATCATTTGCATGATATCCACCCCTGAGATAGCCCAGGGGTGAATATAACGTCAGTGATAGTAACCCCAGGAGTATCAAGGATACTGAGTCCTTAGCATGAAAAGAAAAAGAAAATATAGACCAGGCGATATCTGATCAAAGTCCATGTCCGTACTTATATGTCAATATCGAACATTGAACAATGCGAAATATACAAAGTCACGTCCGTGGATTATTTGACATTTGAGTTACCGTTGGAGTTCAACTACCTTTCCTCGACGTTTTATTTACCAAACGGATTTTGATTTTAAAAAATGGGAATGTAAAACGAGATTGATAATTTTGTTTAAGTTATTTTTTACCGTTAATACTACACTTATTATTACCTTTCGAGCAAATTAATTAAAATAAAACAAATACTATTTTTTATAACGCGAGTGGTCTTACGTTGTCTGCCGTCGTCCTAAATAGGCCTACCGCGCGTTAGTTAGCACTGTACCGGACGTCAAACCAGCCAAATAAGTCTTCACTGTTAACTTTGATTACGCATGAAATCATGCGTTTGTTTGACATATATTTACATTCTGAGTGTTTCGTCACTATAGGAATCAACCAATGACGAAAACAAACATTTGCCTATGAAAATACTATGAATACACTATGAATATAACGATTCTCGTGCATCGATCAGCTGATTTCAAACATCATGCCAGTTTCATCACCGTGTGGTAATGGCCCCGGAACTAGGTACCCCCTCGAGCGAGAGTGAGAAAATCAGGATTTGAATTCAGCTAAGATCGTCGCTATTATCTGCATTTAGAGATGTTTTTGGATTCTGACGTTTGGTACATGCGATTCCGAATATATCAGCCACACAATTATATATAAATGGTTCTCAAGAAGTGTCGCAAAAAAGCTTGCCATATGTAAACATGCCACCGCACCAAGAGAGGTACCGACGTAAATCGCCTGTCGTTAGAACAGATGCTGGAAAAGAACTTTCCATCGACCATAAATACATATTTTAATACTACATTACTCTATTATGATATCTAAGGGTAAATTCACAAGAAAAATACTTCTCAGTCCGTCTCATTTATGTCAAAAGGCTCGTCCAAATCGCAATGGTGTACGGCACATAGCGAAGGAGGTGTACGGCTCATAGCAAATGCTTATATCGGGAGGTGTACGGCACATAGTCACTTTATATGCATGCTCCACATAAAACTCAATACAAAAGTGTGAATTGAAAATGGCCATCTTATAAAGATGATAACATCTTATATAAGATGACGGTTTATTAAAACTAAACCATGTTATATGTGTAAAAATCACATGAAAGTTATCAATTAATACATACAAAATAATGGAATGGTCATAACATCATAATAATAGGTACTCCATATTCAATTAACACATACATTGTAACTGGAGACTCTAAAAAATGACCATTCCAATAAACATAGCTGTTCTCTTTTCAAATAGAGATCAATAAAGATAAAAAATCAAAATTTACGAATTATTACAAAATATTTTCCCTATTGTGGGGATTCGTCAGAATTTACGCCACAAAGTGAAAATGCTGACAATCTTGCACTTGCAAAAGAGTCAGCATATTCACTGCCCCACAAAAAGGGGAATATTTATAGAGCAAGCAACCAAAATTGACAATTACTGAAGACAGTATAAATTATATAAAAAATTATCAAGTCATAACATTTCCGGAAAGACTGGCCAAAATTGATCAGTGAGTCTTTAATTATAAAGTCTTAATGAGTGTACATGTACAAAACTGTACATACATGTATACGTAGCTGCCATGAGACCAAGATCCGGAGAAGAAACATGACGTGTCGACGTGCCAAATGAAATACTGGAGCGCTAAAACAAAGTTCAATAACTGCATAAGTATAACTGACCGGCTCAAGCAAGTCAGTCCACAGTTGCAGTAATGCTCAATCATATTGTAACCGCATAATTGCATAAATGTTTATAAATGGACGTCTGGCAAAGTCACTGATGCAATTGCACACATACACAAATGTTCATAATTCTTTGCGTGTTGATAACTTCTTGAGACAGGTGCCATGATAATATTTATAAAGTAATGAGAATTATACAATATTAAACAAAATAGAAAAAAAATGAGATTATATATAATAATCATAATGCACATATAATGTAACATGTATACAGCAGAGATGTACACATAGATCCGAGACCGGCTCAAGCAAGTCCCAGGATCAGAAAAGAAAATAAGCAGACAATTCACAGTAATATCATTTTGATCCTAAGAATACTAATACATGTATAAAAACATATCAAAGAAACCGGATAAAGTAAACAAAATGTACCTCAAAATTCAAAGTTTCTAATGCAATGACCGGCTCAAGCAAGTCAAAGCATCACAACAATGATAACCCGCTTTCAAGAACCAATATATAGTTGTAATGATTATGTAACTATATTAGATCTGACATATTTCCTGAACGCGGCTGATTTCCAACGACCCATTGAACAAATCTTGGCATCTGAACACCCTTGGTCTGCAGCAGTTGAAACTGCTCCTATCCGGAAATTATGGCCCTTGTTTCGTGAGCTGTCCAATTTACAAACCGCTAAGCAAGCATGTAATTGTTTGTCAAATTGAGATCTGGTGATTGGAGAATTATCACTTTGAACAAAGAGTGATCCCGGCTGGTTTCCTCTGAGTGCTAAATACTGTATTAATGATAATGCTGCTGACACACGAGTTGGACCATGACCAAATACAATTTCATGTCTTGTGTTGTTAGTGTTATGTTTGAAACGTTGGAAAATGACATGGATCTTACTGTCATGAGAACCGCCTTCAATCTTAACATCTGACAGAAGAAGATTATTGGAAGAAGACGTCGAAAGTGTAATTTCACCTATTCGCGCGAACGCATTAAAAGCGAAAAGGAACATGGCTTGAAACAAAATCTTAAATTATACAGTAGTAGAAGTCATAGATGCAGCATGAACTATATCATCAAGAATGTGTACAGTGATTGGCAAACGCATATCAGCAGTGGGATGCAAGCGGCGAGCTCCCGAGACGCTTATATCGGGAGGTGTACGGCACATAGTCACTTTATATAAAGAAAGTTGTATGGCTTATAGTGACTATTACATATCTTTTCAGTGATAGGATGGTGAAAAGAAAAAGGATAACTATTTAAGACTTAAAGTAATGCCTCATATGCATCATTATTACATTACAAGTGTTACTAACAGTTTACAATCATGCATAAACTTGGGGTTTGTTTGTTTCTGATAACCAGTGAACTGCAACATAAAGCCACGTACAAAACGCACTAATTTCGTTCCTACTCACTAATTAGGTTATCGTTTGTAGATCCAATTATATTCAATATCCACGAAATTGTCGAGATGATAATTCGTTTTGCTAATATATATACATACATATTGGTATCTGATCCATTGTCAAATTTAGAAATAAAGATGATTACGATGATGAAAATCATGGAATGATGATGATGATATAGATGATGGTTGTGATGATGATGATTTATGATGACGATGATATGAATAAGATGTTTGAGAATGAGTGTGATAGCGACACTGAATGTGAATAAGAATGAAATTATTTAGCTAGATGTAGTATATTGCAGATGGAAAAGAAATAACAATAAATTATATAATTTAAGTCGCAAGAATCATTACTGGTTTACTCTCATATGTAAATATTTAAGCTTGTTTGATTTTGGTTTTATTAGTTTAACGTCCTTTTAACAGCCAGGGTCATAAAAGGACGTGCATGGTTTGTTGCTGGAGGAAAGCTGGAGTACCCGGAGAAAAACCACCGACCAGCGATCTGTAACTTGCAACTACCCCACATGGGATTTGAATCCGCATCCCAGAGGTGGAGGGCTTGTGGAAATATGTCGGGACATCATTACCACTCGGCCACCCGAACCGGGCCTTGAAACACTTTCTAAGAGACGCATATGAAAAAAAACCCTTATATATTAGTCTTCAAAATCGAGAATAATTTAGCACCAAACTATCTTCATTCACTTCTTTCTCCAAAAGTCGCTCATACTAATAACTATGCTTTAAGAACTAATAACAATTATAAAATATTCCTCTTCACAGACTTTCTTTAACTAAATCTTCTTAATAAAAATATATCTGATTCATGTAAAACTGATGAAAAAGATCCAGCCTATTACAATTTTAGTGACACGAATACGAATATTGGACACGCAAAGTTAAGACATCGATGCAGTCAGTTAAACTTGTTTCGTGCAAACGTCACCAACAGCCTAAATTGTATCTGTGGTCATAAGTGTGAGAGTGCCTACCAGTTTTTTCTTACAATGTGATAAGTATGTGAAAGGCAGAATTATTTATGAGATGAATTAAATAACTTGAATGTTGATATAAATTTGAAAGTGCTGATCATAAAAACCAAATTATTTTCAGACACGTGCATCAATTTAAAAAGTCCAGCAAAATTTTTGTAATATCATCTATGTCTATTGTCTCCTGTTTCGCCATTGTGTGTTACGAGAAGTCTTTTCAAAGTTGTAATATCTTTTGCCTGACCCCTTTGTCTTTTGAATATATGAGTGAATTAAAACTTTTCAAGTTTTCAACATTACTATTTTTTACTATCCAGATGGCGACGTATCTTATATACTATAGATGTACGTATTGTCGGGGAATTTGTTCTAAATTCGCTGATGTTACATGTCATCATAAAACAAACATCATCTTTATAATTTTACACCTCATTTATTATCTTTATGATAACTACCGATTTCGATATCACTATAAGCCGTACACCTCATTTGCTATGAGCCGTACACACTCCATTCAAATTATCAGCTATGAGCCGTACACCACCTAGATTTTATTTTGCTCCCCTAACATATATAGATGGGGTGGAGAACTATTTTTCTTGTGAATCTATCCTTATATATCATAATAAAGTAATGTAGTACTAAATTATGTATTTATGGTCGATGGAAAGTTCTTTTCCAGCATCTGTTCTAACGACTGCCGATTTTCGTCGGTACCTCCCTTGGCGAGGTGACATGTTTACATCTGTCAAATGTTTTTGCGACAGTTCGCGAAAACCACTTTTGTGTCATTGTGTGGCTGATATATTCGGAAACACGTGCACCAAACATCAGTATCCCAAAACATCTCTAAATGCAGATCTTAGCTCTGTTCAAATCATGATTTTCTCACTCTCGCTTCAGGGGGTACCTAGTTCCGGGGTCATTACCACACGGTGTTCATATCAATACAAAAATAGTCCCCCACAATATTTTAAAGTATAATCTTTAATGTGTTGTTTCCTTGATATAGAATCAACTAAGGTTTACTGTAATACTGTAAAAATCAAATTTTTAACTATATTTCATGTTTATCGTTTGTCAATTACAAAAATGTCGACCGGAAGGCGGAAGCTTGAAAACGCGACGTTGTGGAACGACCTTGTCATCCAGCTGTTCCATTAATCTCGTTTCTCGTCGTATATGGGTGTCATAAATTTAAATGTAACAAACTTTCAATAATTTTTATTTTCATAAATTATTTCAATGTAAATATATGAATTGAATGTATTTTTCTAATTTTCATAGCGGCTATGAATAGCAGAAGCTATCTACATACATATCTTCCGAGGAACGCTAACGCGCTCCACGGATATGTAGAAAGCTTCTGCTATTCAAAGCCGAAAATGCAAATTAGAAAAATACATTCAATCCCTATGTAACTGGTAACCTCATCTTAAGCCACCAATATATAGTTTCCTGTATCATTATTGCTTTTAAGAAACTTTCAATTTTGTTTCGGAAGGGTAGTGGGTCTTTAAGCGATCAACTAACAATTTAAATCCACCAAGAGCCAAACTCATGTGATTGACAGGCCTAGATTAAAAAAAAGATGCAGGTGTATTAAGTACATAAACAAGTTAATAAATATTGTATTAAATATATTACCGCCAGGGCAGAGTTCTTAATTTTATGCATTCCAAAATTTTAGAAAGGGAATTAAAGGCCCAGCTTTCCGAAACTGGTTTTAATTCTTAAAATGGGAATGTGAAACGAGATTGATAATTTTTTTAGAGTCGCAAAAGTTATTAACTTACCGGTAATGCTACACTTATCATCACCTTCTGAACAATGTAATTAGAATAAATAAAATGTTAATTTTCATAAAGCGGATCGTTTATGTTTCCCGCCGTCGTCCTAAATACCACGCGGTTGTTGAATATTACAGCGCCAAACGTCAGAACAAAGAAATGAATCTCTCCATTGCTATCGTATGTTACTGTCAGACAATGAAACCAAGGTGTGGTCTACAATTTCATTTCACATTTTTACAATGTTATTAGTAATTGTAAACTGATTTCTGCAGGTATGTTTCTATTTTACATACATATGTCATAAAAATAAGAATTTTACAATGCATAAGTTCTGTGTTGAAACTAATGTTTACATGCATCAAACATTTTTTTTGTCGATTTGAATGATTTTCACAGCTTATTTGATCAAACCTGGTGGTTTTCAATAGATTACTGAAGAAAAACAGCATGTCAAAATTTTCACACAGGTATGGCACATGTAAGTTAAATCGTCACAGCTTATCTCTACAATGAAGACCTGAAGAAGAGCGAAGACTTATAATGATATGACGTCACGTTTCTTTTGGTGAGCGTTTTATTGTGCCTAGTTGTACCTTGACGACATTCCATTCCTGTTTACGGCTGTAAGTTGACAGGCAGCTGTACGGTTGAATCATGGACTCCCGCGCACAATAACAATCATTACGTTTCTTTTTACATGTATCGAAAATAGTGCCATTGTGAATTCGTACAAAACAAAGGCAGTCGTAAAGAACAAATTTACATGCACTCAATTGTCCCGTTCCCCAGGACGAGGGGTGGGGGTTGGGTTGGGGGCAAACATATCTTTTTGCCCCCCCCCCATTTCGCCGAGTGAAATGTTCTAAAAATGCACATTTGAAAGAAAAAAGGATCCTCCTGCACATTTTTGTACTTCATTTTAGAAAATTTTCCGCGGCGCGTTTCCTTAAATGTTCAAGCACGTTTTGTTCAAACCTTTAATAATGGAAAATCAATACACACGAACTAGAATAAAAATGTCCATCAAGGGATTATGCTATTTAAAAATTGTTTCATAAAAGATTGATTTGTAATGTTTTTATATCTTGGCAAGAAAATCAATTCATTATTATTTTGAGTTACACAACAATGTACCGATAGTGTGGATCCCGTATGGTCAGATCGAGCTGGGTTGCATAATGGTGTGACGACACTCACAATTATCATTTATAAATGCACGTAACTTTAAATCGAAAAATTGCCGTGTTAAGAACGCTTTAAAATCATCAAAATACAAAATCATAATTTTTTTTTCAGGGGGAGACCCCCGGACCCCACAAAAACCAAAATCTGGCGCCTACGGCGCTCGGAAATTCAACAAAATGCATCGTAAAACTCATCTCAGCCATTCTAAATTGTAAATTTTTTCCCGAGGGAGAACCCAGGACTTCCCAAACAACAAAATTAATATCACGCCTTCGGTGCTCGCAAATTCATCAAAATACATCGTAAAACTCTTCTCTGTCATTCTAAATCGTATTTTTTCCCGGGTGGGAGACCCCCCCCGCCGGATCCCTCAAACACCAGAATCTCGCGCCTTCGGCGCTCGAAAAAACCCCCAGCAAAATTCTAAATCTGGGATACCCCAGAAACCCAAAATTCGCACGCTTATTTGCGTATTCACTAATTTCCATTTAGCGACGCCTCTGTCTATAGATGTGTACAAGTATTATATGTAATGCTATTTGAAAAAAACCTCAACATATCAAGTAGCTCCTATGAGTGCGGGGCGCGTGAGGGGGGGTGTTACGAAATATTGAGGACCTTTGCCCCCCCCCCCTCATTACTTTTCATCTTCCTACGCCACTGTGTAATATCCAATGGTATAAGTCTATGTCTTTACAGGTATGTGCTTCAAACGACAAAACAAAAAATGTTAGTTACAACAAATGCTATGAGGGATATTGTATCTTTGGTTCACAAAAAGTATCCCTATCCTTCATATATATCCACAGGCACTGCAGGCACGCGCATGCATACGATATTTGTTACAATTGTATTAATTTTCAATGTTTTGAACAATAATTAAAATAAGTTAAGATGTGATGCATTATGATTATAAATGCAGCTATAGTATTTACTTTCATACAATAAAAAAATCTTTATGATGAAAAACCACAAATAAGTCCCCGTTTGTGTTTATGGTATGGTAAGATAATAAACATTGCAGAAACAATGTAAACTAGACTGGATTACTGTCGAGGTTTTAGGGATTTATTCTGCAATAGAAAATGTCAGAGTATGGCTAGCCGTAGTCAGACATGATACACGTCAATGTCCTAATTGGTTGGAGGATTTATTAACTCACGTAAGACATGTCGTGCGGGAGAAAGTCGATGTGATAAGGTCATTGGGTTGTTAACCTGGCGCTATGGTTAAAAAATGTATTTTTCAATCGCAACATGTCTGAGAAATTTCCGGCAATCTTCGATTTCCGAACATTGCCGGAATTTTTTTCCGAGTTTTTGCGATAAATATTTCCGCACATTGCCGGTAATTTTCTCAACGTGAAGTAATTAATTTTCTCGAAAAATGTAATTCGGATCGTCATGAATTTTTGCGAGGTCATTTCTGGTGACCTGTAGATCTGTGGACCGGTTTAATTTTTTCCAACCAGCATCCAAGATGGCCGTCACAGCCTTTCATAGTTCAAAATTGAACTGCTTATATATACTTAACTAATGGTCCGATTTGCTTGGAATCGGTTTCAATATGTAGTTTAAATTAGATTCTAAATTTTAAAGTGAAAAATACCATAATTATGAGGAAAGACACAAATGTGACTGTTTCAAATTTTCTAAAACCAGTAAGAGTTATCTCCCTGTATTCACTGATCAGCAGGGATCCGCTTTAGGTCCTCGCTCATTTTTGATGTATTTTCAAGTTATAGATCATATTGTTAATAGTGACATAAAACTATTTTGAGGTCATTTTTTGGGTCAACTTTTGCATACCAGGAACCAAGATGGCCGCCACGGCATGCATTGGTCAAAAATTGCACAAAAAAGGAACATGGTTGAGAACACAAATCTAATACAATTATAGACATTGCTGTGCATAATACATTAACTTTAAATGATGATACATTTCATAAATAATTTTTCTTCTGCGAAATAAAATTTATTTACCGGTAGACAATGTCACATCATCCCTCAGGGGAGGTCACTCTTGTCAAATTAGGCTCTGTGGAGATTGGGGGAACTTTATGTGACGGCATCCGTCTACTCATCAATTTCTCAATAGTTTGCAAATAATAGCAATATCCCACGAAAACGCGAAACTATCTTAAACTCACTGTATAACGAATTAATATTCAACAACTTCACGTTGCTAAAGTATTATTCTCTTTGATATGCCGTCCTCAAATATCACAGTGAATGGTCTAGGTTCTGTGACGTCAGTTCCTATCGCTCTGACTGTTTACAACCGTCTTTAGATGACCTTGACCTTTGATGTAAATGACCTAATGTCTGCTGTGTCTTTGACCCCCAAGACTCATTCTTATTTTGACGTTATGCATTCCTCGTAGTAATAACCTTTGCTGTTGAAATCTCGTTGGCAGTCGTTCACATGACGTTGAGCATACTTTGGTTGACAGCTGCTTCGATTACTCTGAGTGGTGACGCGTGCTTAGTTTAGTTGATAAGCTCTAGAGCTAACCCATCAAGTCTCTCGCATTAATAAAGACCCAATATACGTAGCTTTTCAGGTTTTATTTTGCAATCACAAACAATGATCGGTAAGCTAAGGCTAGCTTGTGGAGATGTATTAAAGTTTCTTCAAACAATGACATAGTGTACTCCTAACGCGTACTATGGACTTCCAATTGCTTAAGATAATGTATATACAGTCATTTCATTAATGTTGAAATCCTTTTCCGTTGCTAAGGAAACAGGAGATATATATACACATTGTTACTTAATCTCATAGTAATGAGATACCGACACATATATGAGTGCCAGACACTGATAAAAACACCGGTTAAAAAGTTTGCATAGATTTAGAATATCACAGGGTTTGCTGTCCATTCCTGTGAGTAATCTTTTTTTCTTCTTCCAGATTTGTACAATTTGTCAGAAAGATGGTTGAAAGTTTGCTGAGTGGTTTTTCCAGTACTTAAAGAGTCTTGACTTGAAGGTGTTTGGAGATAGTGAACACACCACTTCCTCTGGTAGAAAATTCCAGATGTTGATAATTTTTTTGATGAAGAAGTGGCATGATTTTCTCAGTCTAAATTGCCTTTTATATAGTATTATGACATTATTCCCTACAGATACACCTATGATATCGAACTGTCAAATATCTTCTTGTAAACATACCTGCCATCTTGAAACAGTCACCTTTGCAAAACCGACAATTACTGAAGCGTTTCCTATATAGGCCTACACTTTTTTTTTCTGTTTCTCCCGTACGAAGTCGATCGGATCACGTGGTATTTTCAGGACTTTCCGTGAACTTTCTTCGTATCGTGTCGGTTTGTATCTATTGTGGGCCACATCAAGTATTTTTTATATATGTATGTATTCTTATATTATTTTTCGAAATTTCACAGAAGGTCACTGCCTGGTTTAAGTCAACATTGTATGCAGAGAGATCATGGTACTCTTCTTGTAAATGTGATTACAAAAAAATAGATGTATATTGGACCAATACTGCCGAAAAAATCGCCAGTTTGATAAAAAATATCTTATATTTGTTTTCAAGTTAATTACTTTAATAATGCATGTTTTACATAACTTCAAAACAGTCCGCTTATCATGTCGTAATAATTTCTCTTTTGATGACGTAAAAAAATCATGTTCGATGGCGTTAAAATCATTTTCTGGTGCCTTCTGATGATATCTCTAACGTAAACAGTCCATCGCCTCATATATGATGTGACTGGTGATTCGTGGTTTCAGAAGATGAAATAGATTCAATATTTCACAAAAAAGTGTGAAACGTTAATCGCATTCAATCAACATAAGATATTCCTCGGCACAAAAGCATCCAATTACATCATACGTTATTTTTGTCGATACACTAATTCGGTAGAAGAATTGGCTGCGTTATGAGTAACTGGATATTTGAAATGAGAAAATAATTTTTTATCGAGTAAAGTAAATGCCTTAAATAATTTCTGGACCATCAATATCATTGATATTTACTTCCAATAATATGCAGATTTTCAAAGAAATGTGCATAAATTTCACGTTTGGTGATTTCTGTTAATCCTTCAAAACATTTTAAATTACATTAACGAATAATCTTTTAATCTAAATTTGCTATTGTTTGACATATCTGTTTTATAGATAACACACGAAATCATTTCTATTTTCATTTGGACAGGAAGCTAAAATGGACATTTTAGTCGAATTATGAGGTCACAGACTTGCACATTTAACTGCTTTAGCAATATCATATTAACTGTCATGTCTGAAAAGGATCAGAGGTTTAATATAACAAGGAAACACAACATGAATATACTGCAGCCTCCCACCCCACAACGCATTGAACACGTGTGAGCCATCCTTAAATGACACTGGCTGTTAAAAGGACGTTAAAACGAATAGAACAAACCAAATGAAACTATGGCTAAGGTATGAGGCATAAAATGTGCACTTGACCAAGAAAGTAAGGGACAATTTATCGTCATCATGAACATAATTATGGTGTCGGTTATTGCAAGAGGATTGTTCGCAGACTTTGCTGAATTCCCGATGTTAACTGAAGTAAAGCCAAATGTATACATACATCATATTTATTTCCTTTTACGCTTGACTCCTTGGGGTGTTAAGGTGACTGATTAGTAATCCGATTACGTCAAAACATGACCTATCTGTACTGCTTAGTATTAATATTTTGGAACTGCACGATGTCTTGGCCAAAAACTTTCTCCACGATACACCTAAGAGAGCCCGAGGGAGTAGTGGTGGTTGTCATGGTTTGACAGTGCACACACAATAATGCTATTAGAGCAGCCAGGCCTGTCCATAAAAGGAGCCGATATTGCAACGTCGATTGGGCATATCTCTCAATATGATCCCCTTTTTATAATATTCTGTTCTTGAGAGGTATACACCAGACTGTCTATCCGTCTGTCAATCTACGATTCTTCATCGGATTGAAACTGGGGAACAGGCTTATGCCGTAATTGTGTTATTTTCTGTTTTAAGTGATTTGATTTTCCGAAACTTTCCAGCCAGCAAGAAGAAAAGCAAAAACGTAAACACAAACTTTTCCAAAAGCTATTGAGGAATTAAATTGGCATTCATAGCCAATATGGCTGCCAAATGGACAGAGACAAACTCAACATTAACTATAATTGCCAACTAAAAGGCGTTCAGTGCTTATATTTACATTTGATAAGAGCTTTTACATCTATAATGAATAATAAAAAAAATTACCGTCAACGAAGGAACAACCATTGGAATAGCCTGATAATCGGATGGCAGTTCATAGACTGATGAATGCCAACTGTGCTTGGTAAGGTTACATAGTAGGGCTGTAGTGAAAATGTAAAAAAAAATTATTGTTATAGGTTTTGTAATTATTTACATCAACAATCGATTCCATTGCAATGGATTCTTTTTTCATAGAAGTATTAGTTTCCTGTTTACCCATGGCATTCATTGTTCCGTATCTAAAAAGTTTTCTGTGTCCGGCTTCCACTCTTGGGGCCTTGAACCTGCAAACACACGAACGAAAAACAAAACAAAAAACAACCATGGCCTTATACATCTTGTTTTCATCCTGCTTAGTGTTCTGACCAGTGTCAATCAATAGTATTTTATGGCGCTTATGTTCCGTAGATTAGACCAGACACTTATATATTTAGATGTATATAGAAACCCCTTCATTGTCTTTGCTGACTACAGAGACCTCAGTTTTACTTAAAATTCAAATTTCAAACTCTATTTATTAGTCTCTTTATTTAAAAAAAAGAAAATAGAGAAATATACTTATAACTATTCCAATTTTTTTTTAAAGTTGTGCCTACATACATCATCTGAAAATTTTGAGTTGTTATATTTTAAATTGTATAGGAGGAAATAAATAAACCAACACTTACACCAACAAGAGTCCTTCTGCTGATTTGGAAAATGGCGGAGTTGCCAATCTCTCTAATATAGATTGCTGACTATACCAATTCCAAAGAAGGTCATGAAACCAGTTTTACGGACATCCCGTAATTTTAAGGAATTCCTTAACTTAAAATTATCCACAGAAAAGAATTACAGAAGGGAAGGAAAAATCTGAAGTTAGGGAGCATTCCTTTAAAACAGTATTTATTTCCTATGGATAATTATAAGTTCAGACATTCCTCAAAAAGCAACGGTCAAGAAATTGGGCTTTTAAAGATAATCGCATGGATATTTTGTGAAATCAATATGATCTGAACCTTGTTGACATTATTTTCTGATATAATCATTTTTTCACATTTTACGCGACATTGACATCAGAAATCCCATACGTACGATGGCCGAGGCGACCATATGCTGGATATAGCCGTGCAAGCAAACCTGACGAATTGAAAACATTACTTGTTTGTAAGTACGTGGCTCACCTCTGCCACCGTACTTACTAATATATATTGTGATAAAACATGCGAAAAATTGCACAATTTAGGAATAATGTTCAAAAAATGGTCAAGTTCTTTTGTCAAACACTGACAGTACCTGCTGCAGACACAAGTAAAACAAATGACTTGTTTATTTAGTGTACAGAGATGTATTCTGAAGCTTCTGGAGATTTTCTGAAATGTTTATTTTGTCAAATTTACAAGTTACACAACAATTTACGTGTCGACATTAACACCTAAGGTCAGCAATGATGTACACCCGGTGTAAATAATTCGGTTAAATTCAACTGCAATAAAGACCTGATTTATTGGCGTGCAAAATATCACCAGTTTAAACAGAGGATACTACTTAAATGTCTTACCCACAAAGGTGGGTATTCATCTTAAGGTCAAACATAAGTTATAGCCACAGATAGACTGTAAACAAATGGAAGGACAAAATTCTCAAAACAAGATTAGGGCTACAGTATCCTTTAAGAAGCTACACCGCTGGAAAAAATGTTATTCTTCCCTATCAAAAATAGGACCAGATGAATGAGTATTTTTCTTCCGTTACAAAACTGACTTACTTTACAACATTACCACTATTGAAAAGTTTGAGGTTCTGATTATACTTCAAGATACAAATATCAAAAATAATAAATTGCGTCCAAACAGAACATTCCAAGGCATTATGCCCTATATGGAATGAAGTACTGATTTCGCATGCACCATAAATTAAAATAATTATTTTATCTATATTTTGTGTTAATTTGACACCTATATACACGATTAAATGTCAGTAATTGTTCAAATGTTGAGTATCGGTTATGCTCTGTCAGTGATAGAGCATTTTTAATTGTCTAAAAAACTACGCGGATTCACACAGTTTGCAAACAATTTTTTTCATACCCCGATAAAATTAAAAAATAGTGACATCAATGCTTAAATATAACAATTATATATATTGTATACTTGAAAAAAATTAACTTTGCTACCAATTTTTTGTAAAAGATATATCAACTTTTCTATCAACTATATTGTGCCATAATCTTAATATTTTCATATACATCTATATACTAATGATGTCCAACACTGTATAACAGATACGTTTCGCAGATGATTCCGTTTTTTACGGCAATCCGTAAATTCTAAACATCCGCGAAATATTCAAAACACGTTGACAAACAATGTAATCGTACTTACCTATGAACAATTGTATGGTATAAATTCAAGAATTGTTCGAATCGATGAACCCTGAAATTAAAACGTAAGGAATATGTCAAAATTAGAAAACCAAGAAGTATTTACCCGCTAATTTAAAATGTTAGACAGTGACTACATGTACTTAAAACTGTTCTTATTTAAAATCATTCTGAATTTGTAAATTGCAGAATTAACTGTCGTTGCTGGTACGTATTGATTGTGACGTCATGTGTTTCAGAGAAAACGACGTGCATTTGGCTCACAAAATATTGACGTTATAATGAATACCTACCCACAAGACCATTGAAAAAGACGTAATAAGATGTAAGAAGTAAATTCACGATTTAATTCACAACGTAGTAGCAGCACCATAAGAACCAAGAGTTATAGGACTGATGTATTCTGTAAACTAACTTTCTTTCGCTGAGATTAAATTTCGCGATTTTTTTGAATGAATTGAAAGATCTTTGAATTGAATTGTAACAGAATAGTCTAAGAAATCAATTCGCGAATATAAACTCTAGCGAATTTACCTTGATCTCGAAATTAGCGAAAATAAATAACACGCGAAAGAAAGTTGATTTACAATATTCAAAGTGTTTACAGAGCACATTGTCTTGCATGATTGAAAAATAAATATATATATATATGAAAGAGTGAAAGACGTGATCTATATTAATTGTACCGATAGAACAAAGACTAACTATGCTACTGACATATTTCGGATGGATATTTTTCCTGAATTAGACGTTAATTGTCAGTAAACCGACAAATACGTGACGTGCGTGACAGCGTTAGACATATTACACGAAATAAGCTGACGAAACCAGGCTAATAGGATAGGTCTTTGACCTAACGATTAGTTTAATAGAAATATATATCTCAGTCGTGATGGATGTTTGGAAATTCGATGACCATTGTTTTAGGCCCTGGGTAATCTGAGATGGAGAGAATTTATCGTTCTCGACATACATAAGGGATATTAAAACAAATATAGAGGTAGCTATTCCTAGTCGTCCGGAAAAACTACAGGGATATTTCAACAGTTCAATTATTTGCTTGATACAGTTTGGTTTGTTCGTGTGATTAAATTAACGTCCTATTAACAGCCATGGTCATGTAAGGACGGCCTCCCATGTATGTGGTGTGTTGCGTGTATGTTGTGCGAGGTGCGTGTTTTGGGAGATTGTGGTATATTCATGTTGTGTCTTCTTGTATAGTGGAGCTGTTGCCCTTTTTTATATAGTGCTATATCACTGAAGCATGCCGCCGAAGACACCAATCAACACACCCCGCCCGGCCACATTATACTGACAAAGGGTGAACCAGTTTAAAAGACAACCTAAAGCACCAGTATTTCAATTGCGATAAAAAAATCATAAAATGTACATATTCTTCGCGCTGTTATTGAATTGTTAACTCAACAACATGCACACTACTGAATTTTATAAAATTGGCAATTCTTGTAAAATGAACCATCAAATTACACTAATATCTATTCTTGAAAATAAAAAGAAATCGAGGTAAATTAAGCAACGATTTCAATATATATATATATATGTATACATTTCGCAAATTGTAAGTTGGTATTTGACTACATAGTAGGTTCTGTCACCTGGCCGAGAAATACCAAAGTCTATAAAAGTGGTTGTTTTTGCTCTTGCTTAGCGTTCAGTATACAGGGAGTAGGACGACTGGTTTGCCCGTTGTCAGTCTATTGTGATTGGGGCAACCGTTCCGCTATACAAGAACACACAATACAAATACACGGATATTTCCCAAAACACATATAGGAGGCCGTCCTTCCATGAACATCGCTGCTAATAGGACGTTAATTAATCAATAAAAGAAATATGCAGCGTCGGGCAACCTACTCATTCAAATTATTCTGACAATTTGTCGAACTGTAAGTTCAGTTCTTTCTGGTGTCGAGTATCAGGTGCGAACACACAGTCTCATTCTAATAGTCTGAGAAAATAATTCTCGACCAAAAGTGACCCATTGTCTAAAGAGAATCGAAACAAAAGTCAAATGACCTCCAACAAATGTAAAACCAAATAAGTTGCCAGTAACTAATCGTTTACAGACACGAACCTATAAATGTCAAGAGAGCAGTTGGTTTCAAAACCGCTAATGGACGATCCAAGGCACAGACGATAATGGACGATTCCAAGGCACAGACGATTATATCCACCAGAGGATAAAATGATACAATTTTGGATCTGTACTCCATCGTCCACTGATATTAGGGTTAGACTTCCCAAGGCAGACATCATTAGTCAGGGTCCAAATTCACTGAAGGTGAAACGATGACGTCACAAGGCCACTGGGCATGACGTCTCGGCGTAGTGGTTGGAATACAGATTATTTTACAGGCTTCTAGGAAATTGAATGCCTGGATTTTTATTTTCTAAAATGCTAGAACGAAGGACGTCTTGCTGAGACAAATAACTTATCTGAACTCACCAAACGTAGACAATTAACTGCATGGAATTTATCTCAATGAAGAAAGGAACAACTCAATCTTGTTACAGGAATGTTTGGTGTGTTAATCTTTTCCTATTGATACCAATGATTACCTATCAACAGGGCTTTGTAAGGAAACACACAAAAATAACATCGATCTACCGTCGGCCCTCATCAGTAGCGCCACATAGATTCGAACTTGCTACCCAGAGGTAAAATTACAGTGTCGATGTGAACCTTTTTACCACTTTGCAAATTCATAATATTGGAAAGCTGGTTTAAGTTTGATTTATTTGCTAATCGTCCTACTAACAGTCAGGGCCATATGAGGACGTGTCAGGTTGGTGGACGAAAGCCGGAATAACCGAAGAAAAGCCACCAACAAGTGGCCAGTACCTGGAAACATGGGATTCGAACGTGCGAACCAGAGGTGGAGGGCCTGTGATAAAATGTCGAGACATCACCACTCGGCCACCGAGGCATTGGAAAGAAGCTTCGGAATTTGCATGTACAGACGTTATTGTAAAATTCACTGTTGGTGCTGGTAATGATATTGCGTGTCTACGCAACACACATAAGATACTTATATATGATCAACTGACATTTTGTCCTATACCAATATTAGAAGAAAGTCTGATTCGATTTGTCAACATGCTAGTTGGCTGAATGATTTTACAAGACTGCACGAGACCAGAAGAAAGTCTGGTGCTATTTGTCAACATGCTTATTGGCTGAAGGGTTGTGTAAGACCGCACGAGACTGACATGATCTATGGGAGGATAGTAATACCAATTGTCCATTGAATCTGATCCCAGTCAGGTGATTAAAAGATATGTCTGACATGGTGTTTAGTGGTAAGATGACATTTATTTTGTGAGGCAACGTTGTGAATTATCAAAGAGTCTGTTTGTCTGTGCCGTGCGTACCGAATGACTCTACCATACATACCAGCAGTACTCCGGCACACAAGTTCAACAATTTAAGAAATATTACAAAGATATTTAACCGAAGGTTTTACATGACGTTTCGACCAGACTAAGACATTCCGATATTTGTTTCGTTTGAACTTGATCATAGACTTCCGTTAATGTCATTCACCTAAAATTCACGTGACCTTGACACCAGACAGTCATTCCGATAAAAATAATTCAACCGAGCGTGACATTTACATCCGCCTAAACAATCCGATTAAATTACATCAACAGCATGCCAAAGCATTTCAAAGAACCCGTAGTATTCATGAGTTTTAAAGATAATTTCACTTTGACTTTCTAGAGTTTGATACATTTTTTATACGTCGTATTGAAAGTAGGTAGCTTCTATGTTTGGTGCGATAATCTAATAAGTCTAGACACGACTTTGCATACATAAGTGAATAGCCCATAATTATAATTAAGATGTTTTGCTGATGTTTCATCATACTGTAATGTTTCTTTTATTCCCGATTATTAACTTTCGCTATATCAGCGGTCAGGTAATTTCTGCAAACTTAACTACTCGCTGAAAACCTGGAAAGAATAACAGATACATTGACTTGCATAGATTGCTAATTTTAGAATTTGCCCCGCACGCGCGAACATTTCTCCCGCGAAGAAGTATCGAAAGGAAGATAACGAATTTTTCCAAGGGAAATTTATTAAATGTTCATTAGTTTAAAAACGTTCTGTTGAAAAAAATGTAATTGATCTCGTTCCTATAATAATCTGAAATTATGTGTACAATGGCTGTTTTATGAAACTAAGAAAAATCAATCCTTTTTTTTTAATCCGAGAATGGAGCGAAACATCTACGTTATCGGGACTTCACGATAGTGACATTGACGTCGTTTGCTGACAAATTAAAAGAATAAGAAAAACAATCCCACAGACTATTATATACACCCGGCTATGAAATGTTGTCGACGATTTTGTATCTGTAAGGGGTCAGTCTGGCCGAGTGGTTAAGCTGTCCCGACATATTACCACAAGCCCTCCAACTCTTGGATGCCGGTTCGAATCCCATGTGGGGCAGTTGCCAGGTACTGATCTCTGATCGGTGATTTTTCTCCGGGTACTCCGACATTCCTCCACCAACAACCTGGCACGTTCTTACATGACCCTGACTGTTAATAGGACGTTAAAATAATAAAACCAAATAGTATCTGTACTCCAATATCCGATGACATTAGGTTTAGACTTCCCCAGACAGGCACAATTTGTTAGTATCCAAATTCGCTGAAGGGGAAACGACGACGTCACAAGGCCACTTGGCATGACGTCTCGGCGCAATTGTTAGAATTCAGGTTATTTTACAGGATTCCGGGAAATTCGATACTTGGACATTTATTTTTCTGAAATGTTGTCTTGAAGGACGTCTCGCTCAGTCAAATAACTTATCTGAACTTACGAACTGTAGACAACAAACATCAAGGTCAAGTAGTTTATTTTAATTAGAAAAAGACATAAATCAGAAATGTTTGGTGTGTTAGTCGCTTCCTATTGATAACAATGACCACGTTTAAGAAGACCTTGTTTAAGAAACAGAAAAACAACAGCGATCAAAATTCATCAGTAGCTCCACGTAGATTCGAACTTCCTACTCTGAGCTAAAAGGCCAGTGTCAATGTGAAACACCACTTTGCCACTGCAAATTCATTTATTGGAAAGAAACGTCGGGAGTGATATTTACAGATTACGTGAATATTAAAATATAGAGTAAGTGCTGGTACCGATATTGTGTGATTACGTAACACATATATATATCAGAAACTAAATGAATGATGAACTGACTTTTGTGACGTCACTTGATGGACATTTTGTCCTATACTCAATGGTAGAAGAAGGTCTGGTGCTATTTTTCAACATGCTAATTGGTTGAATGGTTTTACATATCCAAACCAGACCAACATGATCTATGGAACGTTAGTACTACCAAGGTTTCTTGATTCTGATCTCAGCCAGGTGATATAATAGATGTGTCTGGCATAAAGGACCTGACATGAGTAGCTATGTAATATGGAGTTTATCAAAAGAGTTCAATAAGTTGATATTCCACGAGCCTTTACGCATATCAAAGTATTTAACGAGTTTAATAAAAAAATATTACATATTCACTAGTGTTATATTCTATTTATCACATTTATAAATAGATATATATGTAAAACTTTTAATTTCGTCTCTATGTAAAACAGTAGAAATCCGGCTCGGTTCATTTTATCAACATCTAAACTATCTTGCAGCTTATCGTTTGCTGGCATAAACCTTAAAACTATCATGTATACCAGATTATAAAATGTTGACTACAATTTGGGATCTGAACTCCAATTTTGATATCCAACATCATCAGAAATCAAGTCATTTTAACAAAAATTATACATAGAGGAACTTACATGTGTAGCTACGTAATAATTTGATATGCCACGAACATTTAGGCGTGTGACATATCAAATTATTCAACGAGTTTGATAAATTTCATATAAAATAGTAACGAGTGTAAGATTCTATTATCACATAAATTTTATTACCAGAAATTTAAGTACGTTAAAACTTTAGATTTTGTCTCTGTATAAAACAGTAGAAATCCGGCTCCGATGTGATTTTTACGTCTATTGAAACAATCATGCGACGGCATATATATATATATTGATATTATTATGTCAAAACCACATGTGACGTCATAATAGTGTTATTAGATATGTGTCATGCTATATTAATTACATGGCTGGACGGGGCAGCTATGTGATAAAATGATTTGAGATATGTATATGTATGCATTAGCGAATAAAGTACGATGTTTTGTTTGTGTTCCACAGTATACTGTAAAGATGTTATTGTTCGCGGTAATGTTAATTTCCATGAATCTAAATACTTATAAATAAAATAATAATAATAATAAAAAACAAAAAAACACAAAAACAAATAAAAAAACCACACAAACAACCGACAAGTGAAAATTAAAGTAACCATATACAGAGGGTATATGTTTTACTGCGTACCTTTAACAGAGAAAACAATGAAATGCAAAGTTAAATCTGGTACAAGTATTGCGTGATTACGCAACACAAATCAGATACTAAATGTATAATCAACTAACATTGGTGACGTCACTGTAGGGACATTTCGTCCTATACCCAAGTTTAGAAGGGAGTCTGATGCTATTTGTCAACATACTAATTGGCGGAGGATTCTACAAGACCGCACGAGACTGACATGATCTATGGAATGACAGTAACACCAAGGTCCCTTGAATCTGATCCCAGCCAGGCGATTAAAAAATGTGTCTAGTATGGTGTTTAGTGTTGAGACGCCATCTATTTTAATGGTAACGCTGTATCGATTGTTTGTCTTGTCTGTCCGTTTGACTCAGAAACATACATTAAAACAGAAACCCCAGTCACCTATGTGTTACCGTTTAGATGATTATATTAGCGAGTCTGAAATTTCGCGATTTAAACTAAATGGAAGAAACCTTAGTTTCAGTGGTTTTGAATACTAATAATCTGGCTCAAACGATATCTTTCTCTCAATATTTCGCAGATCATCGTTTTATGGTAATCCTACCTATATAATTCCCAGGACAAAAAGTGTAATTTTGCAAATTAATCTGGTTGCAGTGTTTAACGGTAAATTTAACCGGTATGTTTAACACTATTTTAAAGATCCACAACAAAAACATATTGTGGTTACACAAGACGCACATACAACGCGGTGAATACAGCGGATGTCTTGCAATCACCTTATTCATTAACTGAACACGAAGCGATATAAAACGATCTATACAAAGCTATTCTTCCGATCTTGAAATTGGATATAGAAGTTTTCATAATTATCTATAAAATGTATAAATCTCTTTGTGTGGTCTTTGCACCAGCCAGATTGTCCATAGAATGGTGTATCCAATAGGTGCAGTTAATTTGAAATAAACGAGCCTGGGCATTGGTGTGAAAGCAGTGTAATATGTAGCAGCAAATATGTTATGCATTCACTTTGCGATATTTTGGTTCACCTGATTAAGCCGCAGTTAATTATTTTCGGTGTCACTGTATACGATTATGCAAGAGATAAGTTTTTCATATCAATTTGGATCACATCCGATCAGCCATATTTTTTCCATTGTGTAATGGTTAACCAACGTATTTTAAGACTTAGAGCTTGTAAAGCTATCTTCCATCATTATTTCTTTATGTTATTAAACTCCTGAATATAGAAACTCTAATGGGTATTTTTTGTTATGACCTTGCTGCACTTGATTCTTTTAATAATATTACATGGCTTTTTTCAAGAACTAGATCTCCCCGAAGGCTCTATTCCATCATTATTTAAAAAAAATCCCGATTATGGAAACGCTAATAAGTCTTTTTTTGTTCTAACCGTATAGCCCTTGCTCTTATCAATTCGATATGTCAACCAAAGCCATTGGGAATTAGCAACACAAGATCAAGTTTGGTGTATTGCCGGAAGCAAATTTTACGTAAAATATTTTTGACTGGCTTTTCAATATTTGGATGCAACCTTCAAAGATATGATGTGAAACAAAATGTCAAATAAATTACCATCAATTTAATATTGTTGACCGTCTTTGAAACGCTGTAAAGAAAAACCTATTTGGTATCATTCGGTTTATGTCGTGTCGCTTAAGGCAATACTATTTAAAAACCCAAAACAACTTTTGCGATAAAAATAACTGAATTTGTCAATCACGTGATAGTGCAAGGTCCGAGTCGAAATGGAGAAATACGGAACAAATAATCTAAATAACGAAATTTCTTGCGAGCGCTTATGGCCACTTGTGTGCTTTTCATGCCTTTTTGGTAGTATTTTGCATGTTCAAGAATATTTCAAACTGTCAGCCTACATTTGTACATTGATCCAATCATTATTTTTCTTTCAAATTCATATTCCGAATGCTGAATAATTTGGATTTTTGCGCTACATGACAAAGCTGGTTAGTTCCAGCCATAGGCATTCTGCACTACGTGGTTATTAGCTGTACCTAGTGGCACGTTCTTTATTCACATTTGATAACAGAAGCGTGAATTCTAATGAAAGTGAAATGCCGGGCAAAGGAAGGCTATAGTTGGTAAAAACGGTGTTGATAAATTCGGTATAATTTCTTTTGAAAGAGAAACAATAACACTTCCCATCAAAATCGATCTACATTCATGCGAGCAAAGAAATTAGTTTATATTATAGGAATCCTAACATGTCATACCGGCTGACTTTGTCCGTGTTGATATTCCCACGAAGCACTGCTTTCAGAGTTTATTTTTTGAACTGTGCTAAATTTACACGGGGCTTTTCCATACTTCAACGATCAAAACTGGACAATGTAATCAGGACGTTCGGAAGGCCAACAAACGCATTTAGACTGGTTTCATTGCCCGACTATTCACTTTAAGCTGTAATGTACGGAAACAGGTGGAAACGATAGTTATGAACATCGTTCATTAGCTTTTTGCGCTTTTGTGCGGTGAAGTCAGGAACAAAACAATTGGAATAGTATCTCCATCCGGGAATACCGTAAATTAAATGGTTATTTTCGGGGGCTAATATTGTGGTGAAGTCGCGGGACAATGATTTGATCTTGAAATTTTGATTCGCGAAATATTGAGTAATAATGAAATGATATCCTTAAAGCCAGATCGAGAAAATAAAAAAAAATCTTAAATTTAATTATTCTTTTTTTTCATTTTAACTTGGAATCGTAAAAATATTGACCTGCGTAGATGAAATACACTACTGTAAATCCTATTAATTTCGCATATACAAAATTTCACATCTTCGTTTTTCTCGATATTTTAGCGATCAAGGTCTCTTTCTGACAATCGTGCATTAATATATACGCTTCATAGAATTATTCGCGTATCATTTAGGTTTGCGTTCGAGCTCTCTAGAGCTATTACGTACAAATATTCAGCTCGCCAAAATATAGTGGTTTACAGTACACGGTATCAGGGAACATACGCGGTGGGTAGATACATGAGTAGGGGACCTACTATGATAATTATGTGTCAATCTCTAGAAAGTATGATTTTAATGAATATCGATAACTGAATACTAACGCACACATACAGCTGGTTATTTACACGGAACGGGTTACACATTTAGCAATGCGAAACGTGAATTTTAGCGGTTCTATATTTACTCGATCTAGACAAATGGTCATTTATATGTGCCGCGGAACCTCGGAATCCGCGAAAATAACCGGTTATACGGTATTTCTAAAAGTTTTGGAAATTTCAGATAGCCAAGGTACCAAAACCTACAAAAACAACGAGATACCGAATACATTCTTGATACTTTTTCCATTTTATTTGATATCTTTTGATATAATTTTTTTTTTTTTTTTTTTGCATTATTTTCAATTCAAGGAAACAGCCACGTTATGACCATTTGAAGACTGATGGTGTATTCCTACATTCTGCAAATCAACTGATTTTCTTGGTTCCGTAATTTCGCGTCTTCATAACTAGCGACGTTTTCATGGAGATGAAATTTCGCGATTCAAATTACATGTACTTTAAATATCTTAAACATTTTCGAGACGATTTATTTCCCGGGTTTCCTATTTCTCGCGAAAAACGACATTAAATTGGTTAATGACATGTTCATGTCATGATGCTCTGTTCGCATGTTGAGTGATATATATCCCATTATACATATATAAAACATCCACTTTTCACTTTTTTGCAGATAATGTGTTCTCAATGACCCCTTATTTGTTAACACTTAGGGGATTGAAGTTTATACATACCTCCATTTATCCTGTACCCAAATACATCAATAAGAAAACATGTGCATCAATAATCACACCATGATTGGAATTGAATTGAAATGTCTTTTTAACAGGCAGGTGTAACGTGAGAAATATATCCCGTCTATTTACAGCGATAATGAGGTCCCCGGCTGAATGGATACTCTGCATGTGGGACTATTGAGTACATCAGTAGAATAAACAACTTTCTCAAAAGCTCTCTCCGTGTTGTTATAATTTTATTTACCTGTACAAATTACCTTTCGACATCTTTCCTAAGTTATCTTCTACTAGTTTTAAGTTTTGTTTTAAAGCACCATGTGCGCCTTTAAAACATTTATAAATTAATTTACTGAGTCGACATTGACACGCTCCGCTACTTTTACCATTAAATATTAAAATGTTTAAAATTGTGACTGATATTAAGCTAACTTAATAGCGTTATAAAAGTTAACAGTACTGTAGATAGTTGAATGTATTTTATATTCATAAATTAAAAGGTTTGGGCATCTATATACAAGTTATATCCTTAGTACCAAGCACGATATGTAATCTGTTCATTTGTCATGCATGACTTGCCTTTTTATGTTAGACCTGATTCATATATTGAATTCGTTTTATATAGTTAATATACGGTGACCGTTCTCTCTAGTTATTGAATTTAGATTTGTTGACTTATTACGACAGAGACGGTTAAACATATTATCTTTAGATATTCTAACCAGAATAAAATGACAAGGAGCAATAGTGAAAAATTGTGCGTGGAGTTAAAGTATTGGTCTAAAATTTGAAGCCTACTTTTCGTCTGATCTGGAATCGAAATCAATGACTGCTTGTTACTCAAAGGGTAAGTGCCATTTATTTTTATCATTTTTTCTATATCGCAGTGAAATATAATTTTTTCGGTGAACGTAAAAAGATATACTTAATTTTTGATATTTTCACTGGAGTGAAGTATATCGATTTTAATATGTTGATATTTTCACTCGATTTTGACTAATAGGAATGCAGTATTAACAGTGAAAATATAAATTTGACTGTTACGTCATAAGCTTGTACACAAAAGTGACATTATATATTTGTATAGAAATATTACGTTATGCTCAAAAACATGCGACGTAATAATTGCGACGGAAAATAACTCTGTAAAATATAATGGCGGAATGACCTTTGGCGGAACTAGTAGTGATGGTCTTCTGTAAATGGAAGCGAGAAAATGTTAATAAAAGGAATATTCATTGTTTCTTGATGAATACCAGTAATATTTCATCTCGATATCAAAGTTTCCACCTCACTCGATGAAACACAAATGGTATTCATCCAGAAACAGGGGATATCCTTTATATATGTTATTATCATCATTTATTATATAAATGATGATAATATTATATCGAAGCAAATGGTTGTAAGATATTTTGATTAGAGTTATTCCCCTTGATTTCCGGAAGTTTATAATTATTCTTTAATTAATTAAAGACTAATTAATGGGCAGGTCTGGAATATTGTAAATAGTTTCTAACTTTACAGTTATATGAAGGGAAGATATATTGGGAATGATAGGTTGATCACAGTTGAACTAATAATTAGTTAATTAATGAAATTCTGTATGCCAAGAATAATCCACCAATCATAGCATATATAGTTTAGCTTGATTGTCGATAGGGAGCACGATGTAAGAGGCGAATCTCTTCTTCGGCAAGAATCTGTCGGTGACCAAGCTGAATAAGTTTGGGCCCAGCTGAGAAAGTTGGAGTTCCACTGATGCTTTCATTATGGGGTATACGTTGAAGGGTACTGCAGTACAAGGTAACGGGGTGTCAGTTCGATACCAGGTGATCAGTAGCACAGGGCGACGTGTTGCTTGAACAATGAGACAAGATTTGCCAAAGCACTCGGTGCCGCGGTGAAAGGGTGACTCGGTATTTTAGTCACAGGTGTCTCGGTATAGGTGTCGTGATACTGTGTACTTCGTACACGAGGAACTGACTGTCATAGTGAAGCAGCCTCTTTACTTAGACTTGTGGTGTTGAAGATACAGGGTGCTCAAGGTGATTCAGTTGTTGTATTTACCAGGTGTAAATGAATCGGATCATGGCTGTTAACATGTGATTATTAGTCAGGTAGACTAACCATTTATTTGTATATATTGTAGGCAGTATTTAGTTTGTTGTCTTTAACAGTGCCTGGGTCCAAGATAGAACTTGGTAATGGACCGTTGTAGTTGCAGCACAGAGTAGCAACATGCATAGTCGGTCACGCGACCGTTACAATATGATCCAAATTTTTTCAATATGATTCATAAATTTTTCAGAAACTGAGAAAAACGGAATTTCATGTGATAAAACGTTCATGTAAATTTCTATGAGATTCATGTATATTTCATGTGGCAAAATAATCCCATATGAATTAATATTGTGTCGGTAAAGGTGGTTACATTAATGCTGCTCGGGCAATATCTACACTAGTATGCGGTACCGGAGTGAAATGAAATTCATTGCATATTTTGAAATTTGTGACGTCATCGATCATGACGTGTTGTCGTGCAAATATACAGTTTACTACGTGTTTCACTTTAGAATTATCAAATCGTTGACTTAGAAGGATTATAAGTTTTGATTACTATACTTATCAAAGGCTTCACCAATAAGGTTTTCCTTGAATCGAAACTGATTTGCATATTATGAAACACCGAAGCTTTCTCACTTATTCATAAGTGTTAAAGTAATAAACACTATCTACTCAAAATTAACACACTGCAGTTTACTTTTCAATCTTGACGTCGTGAAAGATTTCGACCATTTGATTAGCTAAAATCTTTCACTCGGGTTGAGATAACCCTTTCCATTTGACAGACCCATGGAAGATTCTATTACTCACTTTCATCAGTCAAATGACGTTAGATAGTAATATATACAGCAAGTGTTAAAGTGATGAAGATGGCAGTGACACATCGTTCTTCTCATCGAGAACCCCACACATGAAATAGACACTGGTGGTGTAATGATATATATTCTACAGAGGGTCCCAAAATGTTGTAAAACCTGAGGCTTACAACATTTTGTGATCCCGAGGGTAGAATATCCCTATCCTTCATATCCATGCATGAAAGAGTATTTTCTCTCTCAAACCTCGACATTTTATTGCAATTTTACTACTTATTTTCTCTGCCATTTTGAAATTACTGCAATATACTTTATACATGAAAATGTCATGATATTTTCAACGCAAATTACTTTGTTTGTATCTTTAACGTTAATCTACCTTAGTTTCTTAAAAATTAAAAAGTTTAAATTGTACCTAGAAATTGTAATTTTGTTGACGCTGTAACGTCACGAGGCTTTATTGCATGTGTAGCTATGCAATACAGCGTCAGGCGACATGAGTATAATGCCCTGGACTAGCCAGTATTACACGTGTAGGTATGACAGAAATATAATTACACACCTATGTTTAGAAAACAAAAGTTTTACGATTGGGCAACAAATAAAATAGCATGTTAATCATGTGTTTGCTGAGAATTTTTTATCCTTAAATAATTTCCAGTATGTTCTTTTTTATTCTTTTTGGAAATAGGAATTCATATTAAGTAGAAAATGAAAGGCGATTGTATGTTGGTTTGCTCAACTAAAGCTATTTTCATCTATTTGAATATATGGAATTTAAAATTATGGCCGTACACTAGAAACACTGAAGCATTGCTTTCAAATGAACTGTATGTATGTATATCAATAAATGGATAAATGCTGTTAAAACTAAAACACTATTTAATAATATAGGGCCCCAGTGAGGCTATAGAGTTATTTGCTGATGAAGTCCCCTGTTTGAAATCTATTATGCCTTGGGATATAAAATCGTTTGAATCAACTATTGATATAGTCGGGTGATATAAATCATATTCTGACAGTTTAATTTGATATTTATACCGTGTTAAATCATTTATTATTATCTTGATTCTCTCAAACTCTCCCCTAACTCATGTCGTACATCACTATTAACTCCAGCGGATGAACAAAAATCGAGATATTAGTTGATAGTTTGAACTATATCAGTACATATTTTACACTTAGTGACGCTCTGTTGATGGGGATATTATTTTCACGTTTTAATGTCATACTATTTCTGCCAAATGATTGTAAACATCCTAATAAAATGTCAACATATTTCTTTTAACATTTTCAGCCTCAGAGATACTTTATATCGTTATACATTATATAGCGTATTTGTACCTTCTCGTTGATCAAAGTACAATAATTATAACTTTATTTTTTTCGTACTTTTGACATGCTATGAATTTCTTGTTTGTTGTTGTGTTAGTAAAACGCAATCTGAAAACTTTCCAATGATTGATTTGAATTGTGTGCTAACCTCAACGTCCTTTACGATGCAATGAGAGTGCTTTTACAGTTAAGGAGACTATGGTATATTTCATATCCGTGTTGTGCTTCTTTGTTATAGTGGAACGAATGCATTTTTTAAGTGCAATCCCACTGTAACATGCAGCCATTTTACAGAATTCTTATGATAGATATATGTCAGTAACGCAAATTAATGTAAATCTTACATATATAATTTTTATGTGCAGTTGACAAAACATTCTCAGTAAAACGGAACCCAGATGTCACAACAAGATTCAGTATTGCACAAGACCATCTTCAAAGTCACACTCGCGGGATATTACAAAATGGTAACTTTTTATGATTAATGCAGTTATATGTGCCTCAAATTATACTGACGAGTCCAGAAGAGCTTTTCTTATTTTATTTACAACAACAAAAACTACCACCAGTTTGAAAATTACAATACTTAAAATGCATAGGTTTTAATTTTAAGTTTGAATAAGAGCTGAAAATGATTTTTGGCAGTACTGTCAAAAATTATTATATTTACACCTATAGTGCAGTAAAATGAGTACATAGGTCAGACCATGAAGCCAAATGAAGTTTACAATTTCGTTTAACATAGTTACAATGTAATCAGTAATTGTAGAATTGCTTCTGCAGGTGTTTTTCCATCTAAACATACATATAAGAATTTAACATTGCGTGAGTTCTTTCTTGTAAATAATGCTCAAATTGTTTCGTGTAAATAATGTTTAAAATGCGTCATACATGTTTTTCTGACCATTTAAATGATTTTCACGGCATCAGTCATCAAACCTGTTAGTTTTCAATAGAATACTGAAGAAAAAATAAACATGTCAAAATTTTCGCCAAGTTACGGCACATAAAACTTTTAATAAAAAAACATTCATAAACGTTAAAGTCTTAAAAGGAAATGTAAACATCAGCTTACATTGACATTTTGTTTTCATTCGTAACTTCAGAGTCGTTTATATGGCAAATGTGAATGACATCGAGATATCGTTAGCCGCAGTCATGTATTTGTGCTTCAAATGTAACGATGCCGCAAAGGTGTATATGTTTAATTTGGAAAAATGCTTTATGTTAAGGTTGTGTTACTTATTAATTGTCTCTTGTCCATTCCATCATGCTAAACTTAATGCTGAAAGCTCTAAGCGGCACACCCCTCGCGGTTACTTTATACTTGGTATATTTGTAAACCAGTCGTATCACTCCTCTTAGTATACAGCAGAAGAGAAAATATAGCGGCCAGACCGAGGTTCGAACCCACCACTGGACCACCTCTTAGCACTTACAACTGGATTCTGTAGTGATTTAGCTACCTAGCCACCTATTTTCGACCCAGTCCTGTCCCGCTTCACTTTTAAACTGAAGGAAAACAGTTTGCTTTAATGTTTCGTTGTTGGTAAAAGCAAAAAATCACCAGGGCTCGGCACCAAAAAAATTACTCAGATAAATTTTTTACTCAAGCCTATGGAAAATCATATACTTGAGTAAAAAATCTGTCTGAAAATAGTTATATGGTGCAAGGCCCTGGTTATCCAGAAAAGTGCTTAAATAAAACATGCGTTAGTGATATGAGTCTCTGTTGAATAATAAATAAATTACCTGTAGAATTTGCATCCGGGAGATTGTGTACTAGTACAACTTAATACAACACTTTTAAGTCATCTGATTTTCCATCTCACCAGGTCAACGGGAACGCACAAAAGTTCATCAACCACATTAAAAAAAACTTTTAAAGTACACCGTTGCAAAACATTTAAAAGTGCCTATAAAATTATACGATGTTTTTACCGTCAATATATGTTGTATATAAACGTTAAGCAGGTGTTAACAACTATCATTAGATTTTATTAGTGTAATACAGGTAGAAATCTAGAGTCAAGATGCAGGTCATATCATGGAGGAAGTAATGTATTAAAAACAAAACACAGACATAGAAACACACTAACGACCACCAGTATATAAAAGTAATGTCCGTTTGGGGTCCCGTAACAGCTAGTTAGAGACCAGATTAACAAACCAAGATAATTACGTTGTTTTTAGGACTCCGCATCGGTAATAATTAGTCCGTCAGCCTGTTTATTATTTCATATCATTACAATGGAAGGATTTTTATTTTTTATTCTGAAATTCGAATGTTTTTATGCCATCTTGGGCAAACCGAATTTAAAACACAACTGAATCTTTGATTGTAACATTGATCAAAAGAGAGTTTTATATAAAGGAAGTATACTTAAATAGATGGAATATTGTTTTTAAATTTTGTGGCAGGATTCCCTTTGGATTCAAAATGATTGCTCAGTGGTCATATTTGATCTAAACAAAGACACAAATGAGAGCGTTTTATAAAGGATCTGGAATATTATTCGAAAATTTTGTAGGAAGATTCTGGATGTCATGTAAATATGTGATATACTTTTTTCGAAAACTGCATTCAAAGTGGCTGTTCGTTGGCCATCTTGAATGTTAACAGACAAAAATAAATATTTTGTATTAATTGTTTGTTGAAGTTTTACGGCCCATCGACAAATAAGGTCATTTAGTGCCAAACTTCAGGTCAGGCATTAATATCAGGATGTAAACAATGATTGCATTTAAAAGACAGGGCTACCTATTACATATGAATGTGGACTTTCGGTAGACTAACGGAGCCCTTCATGACCTGCAAGTATAATAACATCTCCTCTTAACAAGGTTTATATAGAACCAAACTGTCTATTATGCAAGATTGAAGGAACACGTATTTAAAGGTAATACTTTAAAGATGCTCCACCGCCGACAGAGCATAAATGATAGTCATCATTTGAACAATAACAGGTGTTTAATCGTGTATATATATATGGCTAATTAACACAAAAAATAATATAAAATAATTAATTTCGCCTTTTGTGCAAGCACAATCAGTGCTTCATTCCATATAGGATATATAGTCACGGACTTTTTACGGGATGCAATTAATTATTTTTCAAATTTTTAACTTGAAGTAAAATTAGAAGCTCAAACATTTCACTGGTGGTAATGGTGTAAAGTAAGTAACTTTTGTAACTGAAGAAAAACACTAAATCGTCTGCTCTTGTTTTTGATAGTGAAAAAAAAAAAAACCATTTGTCAGTGGCGGAGCATCTTTACCGGAAATGGTTCTAAATTTTAAATATTTGAATGGTAAACGAACTTTGTAGAATCACTATGATGACAGTTACCTAAGTAAGCTCATGAACAATTTAGATAGGTAAATTATGCATTTGGTCGGTTTTGTAATATAATATAATCTTAGGTCAGGGATAAAAACAATTCCGACTTTATTATTCAATAGATTAAACTTTTAATGTTTGCTTTGGAAATGAAGCGAGCCTTTAAGAAGATGTTGCCATACATTTGTTTGTTTGTTTGATTTATTAACGTCCTATTAACAGCTATGGTCATGTAAGGAAGGCCTCCCATGTATGCGGTGTGTTGCATGTATGTTGTGCGAGGTTTGTGTTTTTGGAGACTGCGGTATATTCATGTTGTGTCTTCTTGTATAGTGGGACTGTTGCCCTTTTTATAGTGCTATAACACTGAAGCATGCCGCCGAAGACACTAAGCAACACACCCCATCCGGTCACATTATACTGACAACGGGCGAACAAGTCGTCCCACTCCCTGTATGCTGAACGTTAAGCAGGAGCAGAAACTACCAATTTTATAGACTTTGGCGTGACTCGGCCAGGGGACAGAACCCAGAGCCTTCCTCACAGGGGCGAACGCTAAACTCAAGGCCAAAAGTGAGGCGTTGCCAAGGGAGGCATTAGGAAAAATAAAGTCAGTTAGGAAGAAGAGAAAAGATAAGATCCTAAATTCAGTCGCCTCTTACGATCATGCAATAGGGGTAGCAGGTACAATTCTAACGCCCTATCTGCAGGGCAGTGTTGCCGTACAATTGCACCAACCTAAACCAGTCGATAACGTGTATATTCCACATTTAAGTAATTATGAACAAGACTGGTAATGCTTTAACCCTTGTTTAGCACTTAAAGATGAACCGTCGTCGACTGAGCATAACCTATACTCATCATTTCAACAACAATTGGTGTTTAATTGTATGTTAATATGTAAAAAATAATTTAAAATTTATTTTGATTTTGGTGCATGCACACTCGGTACTTCATTCCCTACAGGACATAATGCCACGGAATGTTTTCGGGATTTAATTAATTATCTTTAATAGCTTTGTCTTCAAGTAAACTCATAGGCTCAAACTTTTCAATGATGCTAATGGTGTTTAGTTAGTGATTTTTGTAACTGAAGAAAAACAATCCTCTGTGGTTGATAGAGAAAAAATACCATTTGTCAGCGGTGGAGCATCTTCAAAGTGAATAGTCGGGCAAAGAAAACCAGTCTAAATGCGTTCATTGGCCTTCCAAAAGTTCTCACATATTAATACGACGGTCAAGTTCTGCTTAGTTTCCCAGTTCTGACCATTAAAGTAAAGAAAATTCGAAAGCATTGAAAGCGAGGCTGCGTGGAAATGTAACCACGGACATAGTCAGCCGGGAGGACGTTTTAGGATTGCTATAGTTTTAATAAAGATTTTGACGAGAGATTTTATTTTTTCTATTTCATAAGAAATTATACTGGATACATTCACACCATTTTTACCGACATTAGCCATCCTTGCCCGACTGTTCACTTTAATTCTGTGGTTCGACCGGATTTAGTCAGCAACAACAGCTGTAAAAAACTCTATATCAAAGAATGTAGATATTCAATGTAATGAATCTATTCATCTAAAGGCGATTTTTTTTCTTTCAAGTTTCTTTCCCCCCCTAAAGGCGATTTTTTCTTTCAAGTTTCTTTTCCCCTAAAGGCGATTTTTTATAAGCTGTTACTTAGATCAATATGTGTCCTCGATATATAATATCTCCCACGTAATTCTTGCAAAATAAAACCCCCAGATTAATTGTTTTATAGGTCATCTCGTCTAGTTAAATCGACCAACTGTCTCATCCAGCTGACTTCGATATGACTTGAAGACTACGTTTGTAATGATGTAACATAGCGAGTCGGGCGCGGGTGTACTTTAGCGATAAAATTCATAGGAGGAAAAGCAATATCATCATTGTTAAAGCCTCCTAAATATAGCATGTGGAAATATCACCAGTTTCATAGAAACATGTTTTATGGCGATGTGTTGGTGTCAAGAAATCATTACCGTATAGATTTATACTCTCGGTTGAGGAGTTCAGCTTAATTGAACCAAGGCTTCTTAAGGAGACAGAGGTCAATAGTTTAAAGTTTCTTCCATTGGCAAAGACAACACCCTCCAAAATAATATCATAGAGACATATATTTGATATATATTTGTTGTTGTTTATCTATTCAGTTTTAATATGAAATGAGAGTGGTAATTGTACATTATATATGAGCGGACCGCCATGATTTTCAATTACGATATCTATCTTTTTATGGCATTTTTGCTCTGGTTGCAATAAGATATAGTTGCCAAAGACAATGAATAAAATATCAAGGGAAATATACTGATACAAACACATCACAGGGGGAACGCCCTGGTAAGATCGGGAAGTGAAAAGTATTCTAAACCATCTTACTGTAAATCTACCTATATTAGCGATAGTTTTATTTTAGCGCTTTTTGCACTGATTTTTAGTGCTGTCTTTGGAGCGCTAATTCATAATCAGCGCTAAATGTTGTAAAAAGGTGTTTCCGATATTGAACCACTTTTATACGACTTTATAGAGTGCGCAAACTCTTGTGATAGATGTGTCTCAGTAACGTTATTATATGTAATTCATCCATATATGTAGAGTTGAAAAACTTTTCGTAAACCGGAAACCGGAAGTCAACACAATATCCAGCATCGCGCAAGACATTATCCATAGTCACACTCTCGCGTGATTGCAAAATCACACTCTCGCGTGATTGCAAAATCACACTCTCGCATGATTACAAACAAGAAACGCTTGGAAAAATTGAAAATGAAAACATTAGTGAAAGATGAACCTTCCAATTTATTCTTACCTGAATCTAACAATTACACTTTGTCTTGAATCTTAACTTAAAAGCCGTTTTACGTGAGCAGTTGCTTCGGAATTTTCCCCCTGGCAACGGAGAATGACGTTGAGATATAATTTGTAGCCACAGTCACGTATTTTTGCAGAAAGTGAAAGAAGAAATATCCTGTGTTCAATATTGTTTTTCTTGTTATTAACTCAATGCAAGTAATTCAGCAAAGCTATGATTCTAATAATTAATAATTCTATAAATGATTTCTAGCAGTACAGTTATTCAGCGCAAACAATAAGCTATAAAACAAAACACATGTAAACATCGATAAGACTGATGGGTCAGGGGAGATTACTCTTTCGCCGTTGGAAATCCTTCATTTACCTTGCATATTTTCTATTAAGTTACACATTTAAAATAACAACAAACGAAATCCTTCATTTACCTTGCATAATTTCTATTAAGTTACACATTTAAAATAACAACAAACGAAATCATGGCTTAACTGCTGCGCTCTCACATAGGCTTTGCCTAAATTATATTAATAAATATAATAATACATACGTAAGTAAGGACCCAAATGTTTACGAAAAAAATAATAATCTCTATTTTCGCGATCAGGAGACCTTTGCGTATTTAGCGAAAAATTTTCCCTCGCTTAAATTTCCATGTTTCCAGTATATGTTTGTACAGAATGGGTAACAGATGTATTAGTCTCATCGACTTTTTAGTATAAATAAACAATAAATATATAAAATGAATTACTATAAAATAGGAAACCAGATTATCCGATAACCTGGTGGTGTGTAGCCACGCCTCGTGTTCGTCGCACACGTGAACATATACAATGTAGCAGCAAAACAGGAAGTCCACACAAGATACAGCGTTGCGCAAGACAGTATCCAAAGTCACACTCTTGCGTGATTACGTCACAACCCGGACAGCTGTTATCTATTACAGTGAACTATTTGTGGATGCATGTTTTATTCTGCTGATATTCTGACTTTGTTTTGACGAGTGAGTTTTATTAATTTTTCTTTTATTTTTGCGCTGAAATTCTTGTCGATTTTTCTCGCCGTCAAAGACACCCTACAACAAAACCTAACCCGGTCACATTACACTGACAACAAGCAAACCAGTCCCACTCCCTTTTTGCTGTGGGTAAAGCAGCAGGAGCTAAAACTATTACTGATACATATAAAGGCAATTTTATGACCTTTTGGCACACAGAACGACTAATTTGTGACCCCCTTATCTCTTGAAATCAATTAATGTGATTTCATGTGACAGTTCATCTAGTAGCAACAATGATATATATTCATTTTTACGTTCTGATTTATATTGACTTAAAAAGTCAACATCAAAGTTTCTCTCAAGACGAACGGGCGTGTAGGCGAGCGTTTTTATCTTTGCTGTAAAATTGCTATGAAGGAAATCTATGTAATCATTACTGAAGCCCCCCTGACGCTGAGAGATGAAAAGTGCACCTGTTACTCCAAAAAATCCCGTTTTATACATGTATCTGTGTTATTAAAAATGTCATAGTTATTACTATCCTATACTGTAGGCATTGTCTGAGTTAATTTAGGTTAATTTAGTAGCTGTAGCTTAAGAGCAGTTGTAAGCTATGTTCTTAGAACATAAAATATATAAAGGAGTAATTGTCTTTTCCGTCTGTTTCCATTTTAGTTGCTTTTCCACACACCCACATAATTTATACGAAGATCCATCAAGATATTTTATGGCAAAAGCGTTATCAAATCTGTCGTCGTTATAATTATTCTTATTATATGGTGCAATTAAAACTTATAATCAGAAGAACTTGATAATTTTTTTTTGATGATATCAAAAATGTATAGACGCGGTTTCTCGTCGACGTTTTACGACGTTTTCACGGGGTATTTCGCAATTTAGATTTAAATGATTCCACTTTTTAAATTCCTATGGCAATTGTTAAGATTATTTTAAAGTATCGTTGGCTTTTTGATATCATTAATGCCATAAAAGTCAGCCGCCATGCTCGTGATTGAGTATTGTAAACATTTAAAATGTTCGCTAAAGCTAATTGGCTTAATGCAGTCAAACGAAAGCATGCGATTCCAATTATAAATATCGATCGGAGACTTAAAGTACACCAAGTTCAAAAATCGAATTGAAAGATGCTAAATGTTAACCTCTTTACACATGGATTTCTCGGTCTTGGTTTGATTTTGTTAGTTGATCATTCAACATGTATTAACAGCCAGGATCATTTTAGGAGTTGTGAGGAAAGACGGAGTTCTAGAGAAAAACCACCGAACAGCAGTCAGTTATACATTTATTCGCGAAACGTTTGAATTCGTGATTGAGTTTTCTCGCAAAAAAAGTATCCCGAGAAAATAAATGGGTTAGTGGTACATTTATTCATTTGCTTAAATTAGTGTCCATATCACAAGAGATTATAAAAAATAGTCATAAACATTTAAATGATTGCCTAGCTTTTGCATGCTTCGTTGGGTCATACTTAAGACTTGGGTAAGTCTCATAAGCAATGATCACAAATTAGAAAGACATTTTATCACATGGCTACAGCCTACATTGCAACAATTCCAACCTCAAAATATATAGAAAAAGTCCAACGGAGGTAGCCATTTAAATTTGTCAGGCTGCCCTGGAATCCTTACAAGTTCCGTTATTTTTGTGACGCCACAACGATTTTGCGACTTTTGTCAGATACTTCAGAACTAATGTCATTATTTATATTTAATTTCAAAGGGATATGTAAAGATAGCGGATTCTCACAGAAGATTATGGAAATAGAGATATGAGAAAATTAAGAAAATACATATCGGCCAGAAAACAGAATGTCAGATTATGCATGAATAACAAAGAAATATTATTTGCATACTACAAGGAAACATTTTTCATCCTCTTCCATAGATCAAACTATCCTATAATTTAATCTTTCTCTCATTCTCCGTATTTTTATCACATAATCGGTCTGATATCCAGTGACTTAGCCAAGATTTTTGTTCCTATGTCATTCTGAAGACCCGCTCCAAATCCATGTGTTGGGCTTTGGGTTGAATATATCGATCGAAGGGGGATATAGCTGCGGCAGAAAAAGAGTTGTTTTTGATGTTCCATTTGGTCACCTTGAATATTTTATTTTTTTTCCATCTCGATCCCGAGGGGTTGCGATCACATTAGCTATCTCGTAACGAGATCGGGAATATTTTTTCCAGTGTTGGCGATAATTCATAGTGATATTCCGTATACAAGAGGCGATTAAAGTGTGCTATTGCGGTTATGAAACATACATTTATTGCCATTTATTTCACTGCGGCATTTTGTTGATCACCTTTTTATGAGATTCCAATATATAATGACAACTATTAATTCGGGAGTAAAACATAGATTTAAAAACGATTTGATCGGAAATTGATGTTTATTAAAAAACAAACGATAGCGAGTGCAGATAGGTGAGGCCGATGAAAAACGTACTAAGCTTCTCTACG
Organism: Argopecten irradians irradians; assembly: GCA_004382745.1. Lineage (NCBI taxonomy): Eukaryota > Metazoa > Mollusca > Bivalvia > Pectinida > Pectinidae > Argopecten > Argopecten irradians. Next base: position 999,366 of record SAYR01052160.1, on the reverse strand, counting down.
TCTTAATGTGGTAATTCATGTTGATAACATGCATAGATAACTGGAATGTGAAGGTAACATATTTCATAAACAGAAAATTAGTGCGGTCGATTTTCAAAATGATTATTTTCTGTTTAGTTCCCGGAGCATATTTTGTATTTCATATTACAAAGTTATCTGCCTTTGTTAGTGGGTAATACACTGATATATACATTATTTTTTACGGGACAAGGTAGTAATTCCAACCATGTGGACAAAAAAAGTCAAATTTTCGAGGCGATCTATCCCTTTATCAAGACATACCAAACGAACACGATTACATAATAGGATACGAACAGTAATGTGGGACAAAGTAGACAAGTATTTTTATGAATATAACGCCATAGAGAAAACGAAGTCAGGTTTGCTTCCTAAGTTAAAATGTCAAAGTCGATACCTACCTACAAGGGAGTAATTCTGTAACATACAATATATACTTGAAAATATACTGGTTTTGAAAATAGGCCGAACTCGAAAACAAGCCTTGGATTTAATGCAAGAAAATTATCTAAAACATCTAAAAGTTTATTTTATCATATGCATACATGCATATGTATAAATAAATGCAAATTTGCATTAATTATCATAATTAATCCGTGTAGGACAGTTCCAAGGTACTGAACGCTGATTGATGCTTTTTTCTCCAGGTACTTCGGTTTTCCTCCACCAAACCTGGCACACGTTAAATGACCATCGTGGTTCGTAGGACGTTAGGCAATTAAAACTGAACAATAACTAAGCAAATTCCGAGTTCGTCTGTCATCTGTCCGCTGGTGTAACATCAAGTGCAGATACATGTGACATGGCAGCCTGTATCATCATCTCAAACATTACAAAAGGCTACACGTCAATATACGAAATTGTTGGCCATTTGAGATTTATAGCTATGAAACCAGTACAACTTAAGTTATGAGGCAAATTCATGCTTGAATGCCTTAAGTGAACAATTGAACGTTCTTAGCATGACTTTGGGTATCTTTTGGTGACAAATTCAAAAGTGTCACACATCAGTAAGTATAGAAAATTTTAAAATAAAAATGATTAAAAAAAATTCACACATTTAAAAAAACAATCTTCAAATGCATTTCCCTAATGTCCTTTTATTTATAGTTATAAAATACTGTACAGTATTGCATTCTTATTTGAATTGATATTTTATAATAGGGCACATCGACAGTTTTCCATATTATTAAAACCTATTAATAAAGTGCAATGATCAGCTACAATGAATCAGTTTTTGGTTATTGATGCTTGTCTTCCATATATTTCCTTTCAACATTGTTAGTTAACACGTGACTCATGTACCAGCAATTATTGTCCTCTGGTCATTTTTTCAGATTATTAATAAGAAGCCAATAACATGAGAGTTACAAAGCAGATCCAGATTTCGATAACCTGTTATACCTACGAACGACTAAACACGGCAAGGTACGAAGAACCTAGATATATCATTCAAGATACTTCATTTTATGAACCATCTGTACTGATAAAATGGTCTGTTATCTAGCCAAGATAAACCAAAATTGGCGTTTCTGCTTAAAAATTCTACACAACTGACGAATTCGGGTTTTTTGCTGTCAACAACAGGAGTAGACATATTAGCATTTTTCTTCAGTTGCGCATGTCCTGTATGGAATAAATACTGATTGCGCATGCACCAAGATCAAAAACAAAAGATTTTTTATGTACTTTTGTGGTAATTTGACATATAACATACATAAGATTAAACATCAGGTATGCTCTGACCAGGAGAGCTTAAGGTTATATCCCCTGACTTGCTCCTGCTTAACGCCCAAACCACACGCTCAATCAAAACACAACACATCGCATTTAGGAGAGGTATTTGGCCTCAGATGATATTAGGACAATAAAACTAAATGTGCCGTAATTTATATATTTTATATATTGAGGAACGAAGAGGAGCTTGCATATGTTTTAATTTCACACAGATAAATCAGAGCACAAAATGAATTTTGGTAGTACTGCCAAATAATATAATATTTACGTTTACACGTCCACGTACATTGCAGTTTTTAACATCCAGGGTCATGTAATGACGGCCTCCCATGTATGCAGTGTGTAGCGTGTGAAAAGTACGAGATGCGTGTTTTGGGAGACTGCGGTATGTTCATGTTGTGTCTTCTTGTACAGTGGAATTATTGCTCTTGTTATAGTGCTATATCACTGAAGCATGCTGCTGCAGTCAAATGCGGATGTACGGTCAGACAATAAAGCCATGATGTGATCTACAATTCTGTTTCATATTTTAATTTGTATTCAAAATCATAAAGTGACTTCTGTAGATATTGTTCATCTTATCTTACACAAGCCACAAGTACAAGAACTTTAAGAGGTCATAAATGTTATGCTGGAACCAATGTCTATAGAGCACCATACGGGTTTTTTATGTGCCTCTGACAATGTTTAAAGCTTCAGTTATCAAACCTCGTGGTTCATTACTTCTATTGACCACGGCACATCTACTCCGGAGGCACCCACCCACCCCAAAACGACAGCTTCGCTACTTATTTTCAATGCTTTCTCTTTCTTTAAAATTCTTTAAAAAAACGGATAGTGGTAGAATGAGAAATTCCAACAGTTTTGGCAATATCTATAACTTTCCTACAGTATTTTTTAATCGTATCACTTATTCTTTTTCACAAAATATCAATTCTCATCCATAATTGTTGACGTCTGCTACAGCGCTTAAAATAGTCCCACGGGGACAGATATGGGAGATAACCTCGACACTACATCTTGCGTAACACCAGAGTTTTGATTATCACTACTGTCACAATACCCATTAACTAGCCATTATAAAGATATTAATTTTTTAACCATTAAAATTGTATACGTTTAATGGGTTCAAATTAATGGTTTAAATACATTAATTTTTATAAAAAGAAATAAGAGCCATAAAATATGCCATTAAATATAGCATTTTAATGACAATTAAAAAAAACTTTGATGGCAATTAAATTCGGACATATTATATTAACAGCCATTAATAAAACATTATTTATGAACAACAATAATAATGGCTATTACTGTAATGGCCATTAACATTATTTCAACATGAAAATAATTGTTAATGGACATCAAACATATACAACAATAATGGCTATTAATAGTTACTCATTAATTTAGAAAAATAATGGCCATTACCTTATTATGTTATGGAAATTAACTACCATTATAATTGTGGAAATTAATTGCCATTATTATGCCATATTTATTAGTCATGATTACATGTCCCTATCAACATTTCAGCCGGTAATCGTTGACAGACCTTGGTTTACATACACATATGTGTGTGTATAGTACTGTACACATTGTGTAGTTGACTTGTACTAATATGTAAACATGCATGGACAGACCACCAAAATAACAGGTTTCAAAGATTTAAATGTACATTGCAGTTGCAATTTATTGTTTTTACACACAATTTTCATTCAAGGTTACATGTAACAAAAAGCATGTTTTATTCATTGGATCACTGATTGAAATTAAAAAACATTTTGAAAAAAAAGTGTTGTTTTTCTTTGAATCGTTAAATATAATATACGATTTGGAATTAAACACTGCTAGAAATTATTCCTTAATTATAATTATAAACACATCACATGTCAAATTGACCTCATAATTAAAATATTAAAGGATTATGATTATACTTTGAATTACTGGTAGATTAAACAACATCAACACTAAGCTACATAACCTATATGTAGATAACAAGCTTTTGACCTAAGCTTTATTCTTAAAAAGATAATCACGAAAAAAAAAATCCATGTAAGGAGCTACTGACTTTTGATAAAGTTCAAATGCATGGAGGGGAACTAATTCACCTCTGTCTGTAAATTTTCAAAAGATTAAAAAAAGTTGTTCTTTTTTTATATTTTTTTTATCTAAATTTAGAAATCCCTAATTTATATTATGACATCAGCAGAGGAATGTATGCTACTGGAAAGTTAATTCATTTATCTGCATATTCTTTTAATTTTTTTGACAAAGCAGCAACAAACTCCTTTTTGAAATCACTTTTCAACTTAATGACTCCATCCACTGACACATATAAGTACTTGTTAGATTTGGCAAGTTCCCACACACAGTAACCCATGTTAGGATTAACCTCGACATCTTTTTTATTTAATTTCATTTCACTTGTTGCTAGTTTCTCCGTTATTTGTTCAGCACATGTATCATGATCAACTCCAACTCTACCACATGGCTTCTGAGAACTTTGCACTGTAATATCCGTGATAGAAGAGCACTTAACACCCCAGTATACATTTTTGTTCTCCCATTCGATCAGGCACAAAGATCTGTAGTTATGGGTATCAAAGTCTCCAATATGTGACTGAACCCTAGATCTCCTTTTCAACTTCGAATTCTTTGAACCACCTCCATTACTAGTAGTACTATCAGTAGTATGTTGATCATCTCCAAAATTATCACTAGCTTGTTCTGAATCTGTCTCCAAATTTGCTGTATTACTTTCGCTAGTACTTCTCTCAAGATCATCATCACTATCACTGGATAATACATCTTTGGCTTTAACTTTTGCATGTTTATTTTGTTTACATTTTTTTTCCTTCTCTTTTGATCTCAGGTAAGATGTTTTTATGGTAAACATTTGTTTTACTCCAACATCCTCTAGTGCAGGCTGTAGATCTACAGCATTGTTGATCATTATTTTCTTTAACACTACGTTTGAGAAGAGGTTGTTCTTTTTTGATATATAGATTCCTTTACCAACAATTTGACCACTTGCAGCATTTTTAGACATTACATTAATTTCTTCTCCTGCTTCGAATTCACCGTCAAATGCTGTCTCATCATGATCAACTTCGTCATGTTTACGTTTTTTCTGAACTTTTGTCCTTTTACCCAGATTTAAATCCTTCAAATACTTCCTCCTGTTCATAAGATGTTCCCCTAAACGTTTGTATAGTTTCTTTCTTAGATTACATGTTAGCTTATGGCCCATGTACTCTTCCATTACCTCAAAAAATTTTCTCTTCTTTTTCTCTGGAATATCGGACATACTGGCCGGGGGAAACTTCCACAATTTAGCTGCATTTGCAGCATCCTTTACTAATCCATTGAAATACCGTTGAGCATGCGTAGACTTTCCTCTCAATTCTTTCTTTTCAAGCATATCCTCTAATTTAAAATTTGTACTGCCATGGTCACTTGTCGGTCTTGAGGTGTCGTTAATCGAGTCCTCTGACTCCAGATCATCAGAACTAGCAGTACTATTATTACTGCTTAATGAGGTGCAATCAGTAGATTTTGATGGTTGTTGCGATTGCTTCAATGCTCTTGCATAACGACGATCATTAAAATTCTTAAAGATATCCATGATGTCCTCCTCTGTAAACGTTTTAAGGTCCTCTGTTTTGATGCCATGTTCTGTTGGATAAAAACAAGCAAATTTTACCAGTGACAGATATACTGTTTGTTTTTTATTTTACTAACAAAATAAAACGAGTGTACATAGCGATATCAAGGACATATGATATAATAGAGACTGGAATTTAAGTAAATTAGGTCTAGAAAACACGTGCACGTAACGGGATGACAGGAACTACAATTTTCTCTTAAAATATTGTCCATTTGCCTTCCAATTGCAGCCAGTGTCTGGACAGCGAGTTTCATATATAGTGTAATAAATTATGCCTACTGAATCTTACAATACTTGATCAATCGAGAATAAAAGAAGCAATTTCAGTTGTGTCGAATCTAGATCTGTAGACTGATCAGTTTAAAACAAAATTATAGTGTATTAATTATACTAATAACAGGGATTTTCTTTCAGTACAATTTGGGGCCGATATTCGGCCCCATTCCCCTCAAAAAATTGGGATAAAATTCGCAATTGGCTGGTCATGAATTCCTAATGGGAAATCCGGAATCTTAATGTTGATCTTGGAGAAACTACTGGATACATTCAAGGTCAAAAGGATTTGTGCTATAAGTCAACCAGACAATGACAGTTAACTCAGCTCTACAATATAATATATAAATGAACAGAAACCTGAATTTAGTGCTTTTCTTCATTTCAATATCCCTGAATAAAATCATTAACGAAACCACTTATTAATAATTTAAGTAGGCCTACGCCAGTTTTTTTCCTGCCTATATATAACTGGGGTCGACTATCTACCCCATTCCCAATCACAAATTAACCATTTCTACTTCCAAATTCCCCAATTTGTAACCAATATGATATTATCCCTCAACAACCGACCTTTTCCCGATTTTAATTATGATATAGAATTATGTTCTTTATTGTAAAGAAATCACAGCATAATAATTTATTCTTTATACATATATGTATGTGTATTACCATTTGACTTTTCTAGAGAAAATGTCATAGGCAGAGGTCACACTACAATTAAAAAGTGCTACGTATTTGTCTTAGTAAAATTAATAGATATTAGATTAGGTACATTTGTGCAGTTATCAATCATAGTACAAATGCTTAGACTCAAAAACATATATCTATCACAAAACTCGCTGAAATTGCGACAAGTTTTACCCAAATTACTTTTCAAACAAATTGGCCTACCAAATTATAATAACGTCGTATAACAAGCTGGTCTTATTTTGATTTCTAGGCTAAAATAATGAAAGTAAAATCACATCATGTCAAATTTACACGAACCTTTCATGGCCTGCGTCCCTTCAGTTGACAATTCCATTATTCTGTTCACCAGGTATGCCTGTTGGAGTACAGGTATGTCTAGATTCGAATATTCGTTGTATTTCAAACTTTCCACTTCTTTTCTCAGACGAAACGCTCACGAGATTCCCGCGCTTTTTATTGAAAAACCGGAAATCGTAATGCGCCACCAAGCGGCGTAAGTATAGTAAACAAAAATGGCGACCTCCATGCATGAGGGTTGGCTGTGCTGGGAGATCAGAAAATACAACAAGCATGCCCCGTAAAAACCTCCTGTGTCCGTGTAACATCTGCAAGTATAACGTTATCGTATCTGATAATCGTAAATTAAGAGGACATGTCCAAAAGTATGGACGTTACGACAGAAGACATGGAGAAGAAAGTTATGCGCACGTGGATAGGTCTATGGCCGCTGACACTGGTAGAGAAGGAATTACAAAACACAGTGCTATACGCGAATCTTCTCATGAGCTCGAGAGTAGGAAGCGTAAAAAAACGTAAGATTTAAAGAATTTTAGATTGATCTTAAATGGTAAAATATACGTCATTAAAAAATAGCATAATTTTATGCATGGATTCCAGATACTTCAGCTAGCTAGCCTAAGGTCTCTGTATAATGCGATTTTTGTTGTGTTCGACTTGCTTGGTGTCGTATCGGAGCTAAAGTTCAAAAATAGTTTTGACTGCATTTCAACTTCATCGTGTCAGTAGATATTACGGTATATTAGAAGGAGATTATAGGCAATGACGTACAGGATTATACGCGCTCAAACCTTTGAGTCTTGATCCTTGTACTGGAAGAAGAAGAAGAAGAGGAGTTCGTATTGAATAACAAATGAAGATAACACTAATAGTAAAATAGTTTATATTTTGATATATGTCTCGATTCGATTGTTATCTTCATTTGTTATTCAATACAAACCCCTGTGCAATGATTAAATAATAGCTTGAAATCAGATTGAATGTTTATATTTATTTATTTATAGAAACAATCATAATTTCTACTTTAGAATAATTGTTTTCTATCTATGACATACAAAAAAGGTGTCATATATATATATTATATTTCACTTCGGGTAGTGTATATGTAGGGTAAAATACATTAAAGTATTGATTAACACTCAGCAATTCAAATCAAGACTAAAATGATTCGAGGAATAACAAAGTTCAAGAATGTTTACTATTAAATTTGAAACGATCAAATTAATAATAATAATAATATTTATTCAGGTAAAAAATAGGCATACTTAATATAAGATCAATTAATACAATATTAATAACCAAATGATTATTTATCAATTTTCAGTCTTATGGAAAAAGATTCAGACTTGACACGTATACCTCAGGAACAGCAGAGAGTGGAAGAAAGCATACATGTACAGAGGTATAATTGAGGAAGAATTTGTAAAAATATAAGTTTCTGATTTAATCTTGATGCTGCATCTTTACATGCTTTGAGATAGATTCATCACTTTAACGATATATAATGCATGGCCAATGCTGCAATGCATAATAAATATTTTGAAGTAGACTTGAATTGTGTATTGTCAACAAACCTGTGATATGATTCATATTGCTCACACAAGCGATATGTATTCATAATCATAAGATTATCATCTTTTAGATGAATGTATTGGAATACTTCAGACTGGTTTTGTTTTCTATCAAAGTAGACAACCTAGTAATGCTGTTACATCACTATTCAGGGCTCTCGCTGGGCTGTATTTGGGGCCATTCACAATGAAAAATAGTGTGTTTTTTCACAATCACTCGAGCTGATTTTCACAATTCCCTGGTGTGGAAAAAATCAAAATAAATGCATCACAATTGGCAAAAACAAGACATAAAAAACTGAACTATGTCATGAGAAATTAAAAAAAAAAAAAACAATGTTTACAAAACAAATATAAATTATTTGGCACAGAAAGAAAGTGTTTTGGTAGTTTTTTCATAAATTTGGTGGATACTGTGCTAATTTCCACAATTCAGAAGGCCCGGGCCCTATTCACACAAAAGTATGAGAGAGCCCTGCTATTGCAAAGACTTAAAATTCATTGATAATTTTAGCAAGACATGATCAAAATCAAATTGTAACAATTTTGTATTCATAAACTTTTTTTTCAGTATGCATGCCAGGCCAAATCTGGAGTTGCCTGTCCATGAAAGTGGAGACAATGATCATGATGAATGTGTGGATTTTGAGTCAACAAGTACTGTACATGTTCAAGATGATGAAAGGTAAAAGAGTTTTAAGTATTGTACAGTATTATGTTATATCTTATCCTAGTATGAAGATTTACTGTCATTGATATTGTAGCCAGATTCACAACTGAATAAGATGGGATACGGTAAGAGGTTTACAGGAATCTGTGCATTTTTGTGCCTCGAAACTTGTCCTGACAACTTCTAAACCTGTGAATTCATTCCTACATAGAAATATGAGAGATTTAACATAAGGAACTTAATTGAACCTTGGTATAATGCTTTGAGCTATAGGAATTACTTGAATATAAAGTTGAGAAAGATTAGTCAGGACAAACAAAATATTAAAGATTAAACAGGTGTTTGAGAAACAAGTATTTTAGAAATGTCATCTATATTTTATTTATTTATTTATTTCTAGCTTGCAAATAGAGTCAGAAGAAGAATCGTCTGATATTGAAGGCCAAGATTCCTCAGATGAAGAATTAAATGCACAGTGTCAAGCAAGGCTGTACAACAAAGAGCTATATTCAAATGGAATTGCAGTTGAAAAAATGTATGGAGACTTTAGTTCTATTACTGTTCTACAATGGTTGGCAATGCAATTTCACCTGTTTTCTTCACATCCATCGATGAGCAAAGAGATGTTTACAAATAATTTAAAATTAAATTGTTTTCTAAATTCACATTTGAATCAAAGGCAACTTCATCCTATTCCTACAACATACAAGGAAGCAAGGAAAATGATTCAGCCCTATGTACTCCAAAAGCAGGTGTATTTTTCTTGTGTCAATGATTGCAAGATTTTCAAAAATGAGAACAAAAGTGATCAGTGTCAATTTTGTGGTTCTCGAGAAAAGAAGAGATTCATTTATCTACCTATTGGTCCACGTCTTGCAAGGTATTTTGGAGAAAGAAACTTGGCAAAGTTGCTTCATGACCACTCTAGAAGACAAGAAAGTATAGAGTCAGATATGTGGGATCTTCATGATTCTCCTTCATGGAAACAACATTATTCAGCTGATGGGTATTTCAATGGCTCCATGAATGGCATATCACTTGCCTTCGAAGTAGATGGCGTCAACCCTTTTCACAATGTTGGTGTTCAATATTCCATGACGCCAATGATGTTAACACTGCTCAACCTACCGAGGGAAATTCGAAATTCTTTTGAAAATATAATGCTGGTAGGGATCATACCAGGAAGTGGGCGCAGTGAGGCAGGAAAGTTGGATCCTTACATAAATATCATGGTTGATGAAATGCTTGAACTCACAGAGTGTACTTTGGTCGACTCATATTTAGATGCACCTGTACAGATTAAGATTAAACTGCTATTCTATGTTATGGACTACCCTGGGCTATCCAAAGTGTTTAACTTACAAGGAAGTGGTGGGTTATCTGCATGTCACTGGTGCCATGTTCGTGGTGAGTACAATGGCAATTTGAACAAAACAATTTATCCATCTAATTTTCTCTACCTTTCATCAGACGATCCTTTGATCAAGACAGATGATGAGAATTATGGATATCAAATAAAGAGAAGCAAACCAGTAGATAAAGATGTTATTTTGGAAGAATCGTCACGAACTGCATACGAAAACAGCAAGAGTAAAGTGAACAAAACATTTATTGCTTGCGCTACTGGATGTAAACAACAATACGCTCTGGCAAGACTTCCCGGTCATAATCGAATTGAAGAAACACAACTTGATGCTTGCAAACACAGTGAAGGATATTATTCAGAACATTGTTAAATTATTAACAAATAAAGGATTAGATATTGAGAAGATTGAAAAGGCAGAAGTTAGTGCTGGAAGGACAATAGTGGATCAGCAGCCCACAAAGAGACTTAACGATGTAAAGGGAAAAAGTAAACATGTGCAAAAGGTCTTCAAATGTGTACTTACAGAAACAGAAATGAAAGAGGCTGATGCAAGGGCTTGTAGCATAAGAACTCCATTAGGATTTGGAGTAAAACCTTCTCCATTTATTACCAAGAATAGCTCTTTAAAGTCACACGATTGGAAGCAGTTAGCTTGCCAGGGCATATTGAAGTTTTGCCTACGTGGATTTTTGTCAGCTGATTGTCGTCAGTCACTTTTTTACTTGCTTGATGTCATATCATTGTTGTGCATGGAGCATCAGTGTATTGATCATTTGTCTTCATTGGAGGAAAAAGTGAACCACGCTCTTGCATTATTGGAGAGAGACTTCCCCCTTTCTATTCAAAACATAACAACACACATATTACATCATGTTGTTCAAAGTATCAGGAAGTTTGGTCCAGTGTACAGCACATGGATGTTTTGTTACGAAAGATTTAACTCGTGGCTCTGCAAAAGAACTCTAAATATGCGTCACCCTGAATCGACAGCAGTTGAAACTTATATTATTTTCGACTGGTGTCAGTTTATGATCAGCTCGGGGAAAATGCCGGAAGGATTTTCTGAAAACATAGTTCGTGATATGACATACATGTACTATGACAATGAAGAAGAAGATATTTGTGTGAATGAGAATGATTCTTCCACTCTTAATGGATATCGACCCAATAAGAAGGAATTAAAGGTTATCAGCAGAGTTTGTGACAAGTGTTCAAACAATGAGAAAAACTGTGACATTAGGAAAAAAGGTCAAATGACTGTCACTCACATCCCTACTGGACGTAAAGTTACGTATACTAGCACAACAAATCAGCGTACTGGAGCAAAGACAAATTCTGCTTATATCTGTTTTGAAGTTGAGAGAGGAAAGAGAGAACAGAAGATAGAGTCTGGAAAGTTTCTGTGTTTTGGTAAAATTTTGTACTTTATTTCACACAAAGAAAATCTGTCAACAAGAAAGGAGATTGTCTTTGCAGTTATTCAGAATTACACACCAGAATATGACATGGAAAGTGGATTGTGGTTCTGTAATACAGTTGGTAATAAAGATAAAAAGGTCATCTTTGATCTCAAGGATTTGTCACTCCCACTGGTTACTGCAGAGGAAAATGGAGCACTGTGGTTTTTGAATTCTAACAAGAAACCATTCATATGAACATTTATGCAAAGTCAATTAATTATAATTTGATGGACATTTAACATGTTTAAAGTGATTTTGAGGCTAAATGCTCTCAAACAAATGATTGCATGTTTTTTTTGTTTTTGTTTTTGTATTGGTACATGTATTCGATAGAATGAATTGTAGCTGCATGTTTTATATAAGAAGCTGGATGTAGTAGGATTATAATTATCACATCAGGTTCAATTCCATGTAATTATGAACAAATTAAGTTAATAATAAATCCCATTCCTATGCACTGTAAGTGTACAAACATATATCTATGTACCAGCTACCTTAGAACTGCAATTAAGTTTTATAATACATGTATACAGATATGAAACAAATAAGATAAAGACATGGAGATTGAAAAAATATGATTTATTCTGTGTTTACATTTCAAATTTACATTGTATAAAGATCTTTGTCATTAAGTTATTACTAATAAATAATGGCAATCAATCTTTATCAAGTAACTCAGCTGATGGATTTACTCTCAATATAATGCCCATTAATAAATTAACACAAATCAAAAAGTCAACATTTGGAATTAATGGCCATTAACGATCCTCTGATAACAAAATGATATAAGTAATGGCTATTAAAACTGAACTTATGAGAATAATGGCAATGAATACTTGAAATCGTAAATAATTGCCATTATTTTCTTTGTTTAATGGGAATTAATAACAGCTATAACAAAAAATAATGCACATTAAAAAATAATGCCCATAACATTGATGAAAATAAAAATAAATATATTAATGTGCATTAATTATTTCCTTCAGAAAAAAGGAAAAATGAATTAATGGTAGGAATTGATTGTTTTATGGAAAGTAATAGGGTTTTAATGCCATTTTAATGAAATTTTAATAGCAATAACTGACAGTAGTGTATGGTACAAACGATTACGTCGCGATGAAAGAAAATGCAATTATATCAGGGTATCGACCGACGACGCGTCATAAAATGTGAAAGAGACTGGAAGTTTTTTTAAATTTCAAGCTATTCTTACGGTTTTAGAAACATATATAATATGACAGACATGCTGGTATGTCATTGTTTTTGTAAACAATATTGCATTAAACAATCTTACTTGGTTGATACGTTCACACGAGAAAGTGTTCTTCGACGTATCGTACGTGTCATGCGACGCACATGCGAACATAAACTGTCACATCCAAGGTCAGAGGTTAATGAATAAAGGCAAATCAAGACAACGGTGTTGCAAATGCAAGTATGTGGTTAAGCTAGGCTTGAATCTTTATAAACAGGATTCTCAAGGTATTATTCAGCGAATTTGCAAGGCATCACTTTATCTGGCAAATGAAAACATTGTTGCAAGCAGGCGAATTAAAAACGGACTAAGGATCGGTTTATTTAGGACCCAGTCGGTGATTAGTGGAATCGTGAAACACAAACTGGTTTTAATTCGGCGGTTTTAACTACAACTGACACACTCAGTGCTATTAATGGTCGCACAGAGTGCAGTGTGATGGGCTCTAGTGATTTTTTCTCTTTGTTGCTAAGCATTATTTCTATTAACAGCAAAATGGATGTATCTTTAAAGAGCAGAAGCAATTCCTAATTTGTATTGTAGAAAGCATAAAAACCTTAGAGAAGTCTATTTACGTCAATGTATACTTTTGATGTAATGTGGATAAAAACAACTTAAAAAGATTATTTGGTCAGAGGGTACATTGGTTTGTATCGGTGCTTAAAGATGCTCCACCGCTGACATTTTTCCTCTATCAAAAACAATAGTAGACGATTTGGTATTTTTCTTTATTTACGAAAGTTACTTGCTTTACAACATTACCTCCATTGAAAAGGTTAAGCTTACAATTTATTTCAAAATAGAAATATTAAAGATAATCAATTGCATCCCGAAAAAAATCCGTGGTACTACGTCATATATAGATTGAAGTAAAATAAAAAAGCAAAATAAACTATTTCATATTACTTTTTGTATTAATTAGACACACATATATACACATGAATAAACACCAATTATTTTTTTAATATGATGAGTATCGTTTATGCTCTGTCAGCGATGGAGCGTCTTTAACCAATTATAATGTACGTTGGAGTAGTTGGTATCAACGTGACTTGCCTATATATGTCTATGTGATCTATGTATGCGATGCGAAGAGTAGCTCGCGCTGCGCCATAATAAATTGGTGGTAACTACTTCTTGCACGTCGAACCCGCACCTGCTCTATTAGAATAATGCACCTTACAATTGTATGTCTAGCTCATCTTAATGAGCTCTTACAGTAGAGTATTAAAATTAATCTTGTCTTTAAAGTACCATTTTCTAACGACAATGGCTATTTTCTAGGATTTAGGAATAGGCTATACACTTGCTTGATCGTACAGTGATTGGATTAGGAATCAATTGAAATAATGGAATATGTCATTTTTGTTGTATACGAAAGTAGAACAATAGTAATATATAACGTTGTAGTTGTATGACAGAATACAACAGTCATACAATATAGGAATATCGAAAATTATTTAACATTCTTTCTATCCCCGGAAAAGAGACACTATTTACAATTAATTTTACTTTATACAAGAAGTTGCTTATTTTACCATGTTTTACACCTGTGGATATATTCTAAAAAAAAATATGATTGGTGTTTTTATTTCAATGCCTAACGGAAGTCTGCGAATGTCTCCATACACCTTGGAGTAGATTAAAATTACATTGCTTGCTAATTTCACTGTAACGATATGTCACTGAAACATTTGATATTAGAACATTGACATGTAACTTGATGATTTAGTTCCCCATAAGTATTTGGGATCATATATTCCTAGTTTTGAATTAAGCGCCTTCAATCACAGCCATGTTCAGTGACTTCGGGTTTTGTCGGATTCCTCATCGCATCACGTGACTGGCGTTCGACACGACTTGCACGTGGTGAGCCAGGTAACTAGTGTAAGCGCATGTGTTTGTTTACGTTTTCCTTCTGGCTATGAGCAAATAATGCTGGTATATGTCCACTGAATGAGTGTTTGAAACATCCAATTCACACATTGCCGTAAAATATTGTGTGTATCACATATTTTAATGTGCGAGAATTATTTTCTTTGTAGATCTAGTCTGCTGATGTCGACCACATGTTTTATGAAAAATTGTTGACATTTTCTCTTGGTTTCACAACTCTTGTGTTATTTCGAGATTGTCGCGTCGATGTTCGGCAGAGTTCGGAATGATTCGGCATCTTTCGAGTCTATTTTTTACGTGTACACATAAAAAATTTTTTTACTTTTATATTTAAAATTAATTCCAGTGCTGCAACTTTAAGTGGTAAAATTAGAAAGTTTTAAACTCACACAGACAGAGAAATATGTAAAACACTTTTCTCTATGACAAAAAGAGCGAAGATTATAGACCATACAACTTTGAAAATGGATGTAATATCTTACAAAATTTCATGATATGGGCTGTTATTAGTCCAGCTAATCAACTATACAATTCAACTGTCGTGTGAATAACCTATCGCGGGTTCATGAAAGAGACTAAAACCTATCAGAATATGAAAATGACGACGTTCATTTTATATTTTTATCACGCTGCGAGTGATGATAGCAGCATAAAAAGGTCTGGCCCTTTCCAAGTGCACAGAGGTGATTATGCACTAAGTTGTGGCGTCCATGTACATCAGTCAGGGATATTGTTCTTTAATGACGTAGCTGATGTACGCCAACGATACAAAAAAAAAACCCATTTCTATCGGTTTTGACGTGTGTATACATAGAAAACGGTCCCTTAGGGTAGTTAAAAAACAATGATGAAACATATTAGATTGCGATTCTGAGGAAATATTAATGGGACTTCTCTGTATAGAAAGTCGTGGAGACAGTTCTCATATAAATATACTCCAAAACTCCTTTATTTTTCGTATAATGTTCTTTTGTCTGTGACGAATATGAGAATAGATTGTCTGAGGTCAATGCCCCCCCCGAAATAAATGATCTCACTTCAACACTCAATATTCAGTTACACATCGTTCCGAGTTCAAATATGCTCCACCGCTGACAAAGTTTGTTTTTTTGTCAATAAACTGGATAAGACGAATCCGTGTTTTTCTTCAGTTATAAATCAAATAAACTTTATTTACACTATATTAACACAGTGAAATAGTTTGATAGTTGATGAGCTTTAACTTCAAGATAAATATATAAAAAAAACAATTGCGTCCCGTCCATAGTACTGTACCCTTTGTATAATTAAGTACTTATTGCTTGCGCATCAACCAAAAGTAAGACAAGGATTTTAGGATTTTATATTATTTTTGTGTTATTTAGAACTGAGTAAACGCCAGTTATGCTCTGTTGGCGGTGGAACATCCTTTAAATTTCAGTCGGGGCAGTATATAGTTGATAAAGAGCAAAAAAAACAAAAAAAAAAAAAAAAACAAGATTTGAACAATAAGTGGTGTTTACTCATGTCAATGTATATGAAATTAACCCAAAAATTCATAAAAAAAATAACTTGTTTTGGTCGATCTGCGATCAGTACTTCATTCATTATAGGGCAGAGTACGGTGGATTTTTATCGGGAAGCAATTAAATAGTTTAAATATTTCTGTCTTGAAGTAAAATAACAAACTCAAACTTGTCAATGGCAGTAATTATGGTAAGTAAGTAATGTTTGAAACTTAAAAAAAAACCTAATGTGTTTGCTTCAATTTTTGATGAAGAAAAAAAAATGTCATTCGTCAGCGGTGTAGCATCTTTAAATTTTGCGGGTGTAAAATGTCGTGGTTTAGTGAGTTCAGATTATTGGCAATGATTTAAATATTTTTTTTTAAAGATCATTTACGTTTGCAAATTTTGGTATGTCTGCGACTTCAGCGTAATTAAAGTCCCGCGAATATTAGCAATTATACAGTTTGGTTCTGGTAGTAAATATAAACAGCGATCAAACTGTTGACATTTGATATTTGAACATTGACATGTAACTTGATTTAGTTCCCCAAAAGTATACGAGATCATATATTCCTGGTTTTGAATTAAGCGCCTTCAATCACAGCCATGTTCAGTGACTTCGAGTTTTGTCGGATTCCTCATCGCATCACGTGACTGACGTTCGACACGACTTGCACGTGGTGAGCCAGGTAACTAGTATAAGCGCATGTGTTTGTTTACGTTTTCCTTCTGGATAATATGAGCAAATCATGTTGGTATTTGTCCACTGAATGAGTATTTGAAACATCCAATTCACACATTGCCGTAAAATATGTGTATCAAATATTGTAATGTGCGAGAATTATTTTCTTTGTAGGTCTAGGCTGCTGAGGTCGACCACATGTTTTGTTTATCAAAAATTGTTGACATTTTCTCTTGGTTTCACAACACTCGTGCTATTTCGAGATTATCGCGACGATGTTCGGAAGAGTTCGGAATGATTCGGCATCTTTCGAGCCTATTTGTTACGTGTACACACTAAAAAGATTTTTTACTTTTACAATTAAAATTAATTCCAGTGCTGCAACTTTAAATGGTAAAATTAGACAGTTTTATGCTCATACAGACAGAGAAATTATGTAAAACACTTAAACAGTTTTCACTATGACAAAAAGAGCGAAAATTATAGACCATACACCTTTATAAAAATATATGTGATATCTTACACAAGTTCATAATATGGGCTGTTAATAAGAAAACAAGTCCAGCTAATCAACTGTACAATTCAACTGTCGTGTAAATACCCTATAGAGGGTTCATGAAAGAGACTAAAACCTATGTTTGTTTGTTTGATTAATTAACGTCCTATTAACAGCTATGGTCATGTAAGGACGGCCTCCCATATATGTGGTGTGCTGCGTGTATGACATGCAAGGTGCGTGTTTTATGAGACTGCGTTATATTCATGTTGTGTCCTCTTCTATAGTGGAACTGTTGCCCTTTTTATAGTGCTATATTACTGAAGCATGCCTCCGAAGACACCAAGCAACGCACCACACCCTGCCACATTATACTGACAACGGGCGAACCAGTCGTCCCACTCCTTGTATGCTAAACGCTAAGCAGGAGCAGAAACCTACCAGAATATGAAAATGTGTAATGATGCCGATGTTCATTTTATATTTGTATCAAGCTGCGTCTGATGATAGCAGCATAAAAAGGTCTGGCCCTTTCCAAGTGCTCAGAGGTGATTCTGCACTAAGTTGTGGCGTTCATGTACATCAGTCAGGGATATTGTTCTTTAATGACGTAGCTGATGTACGTCAACGATACAAAACAAAATCATTTCTCTCGGTTTTGACATATGTAAACATAAAGAACTATCCCTTAGGGTAGTTACAAAACAATGATGGAAACATATTAGATTGCGATTCTGAGGAAATATTAATGGGACTTCTCTGTATAGAAAGTCGAGGAGACAGTTGTCATACATATATGCTCCAGAACTCCTTCATTTTTCGTATAATGTTCTTTTGTCTGTGACGAATATGAGAAAAGATTGTCTGAGGTCAATGCCCCCCGAGATAAATGATCTTACTTCAGCACTCAATATTCACAGTTACACATCGTTCCGAGTTTAAATATGCTTCCGCCGCTGACAAAGTTTGTTTTTTGTCAATATACTGGATAAGACGAATACATGTTTTTTCTTCAGTTAAAAATTAAATAAACTTTATTTACATTATTTATTAACACAGTGGAATAGTTTGATAGTTGGAGCTTTAACTTCAAGATAAACATATAAAAAAAACATTGCGTCCCGTCCATGGTACTGTACCCTTTGTGTAATTAAGTACTTATTGCTTGCGCATCAACCAAAAGTAAGACAAGGATTTTTTTGTGTTAATTAGAACTGAATAAACGCCAGTTATGCTCTGTTGGCGGTAGAACATCCTTTAAATTTCAGTCGGGATAGTATGAAAATGATAAAGAGCAAAAAGATTTGAATAATAATTTGTGTTTACTTAGGCCAATGTATGTCTAATTAACCCTAAATTGATCAAAAATTAACTTGTTGTGGTCGATCTGCGATCAGTACTTCATTCATTATAGGGCAGAGTACGGTGGATTTTTTTCGGGAAGCAATTAATTAGTTTTTTTTATAATTATTTTAATTTTCCAAAGCATTTTTACAAATATCTATCACTATCACCATCATCATCATTCATCATCACCATCACCATTCACCATTCACCATCATCATCATCATCACTATCACCATTCATCACCATCATCATCATCATCATCACCATCATCATCATCATCATCATTCATCATCATCACCATTCACCATCATCATCATCACTATCACCATTCATCATCATCATCACCATCATCATTCATCATCACCATTCATCATCATAATCCCCATTCATCATCATCATCATCATCTTCATCATCATCTTCAGCAGCAACATTCATAATAGTCATCATAATTACCATTCTTCATCATAATCATCATCATCATTTGCAGTCGCAGTTTCATACACCATCATCATTGTCTGATGCATCAGCTTCATTCATTTACATCATTATTGTTCATCATCATTTATCATCATCATCATCATCATCTGCACTATTTACGATTATGATCCTCACTCCAACATCCACACAGACACATATACGCCACACACGCCTACATACACACCTTCGCACGCACGTTCTTACACAAACACTCTAAGGAAAAAAATATGATACCTATTAGAGAAGGAGAGAAAGAGAGGGGGAGATCGAGAGAGAGAGAGAGAGAGAGGACTAGAGATCGAAACAAGATTTATGTGGTGTTATAAACTCCAGGAGCTCAATGAAGGATAACTAATTTATGTACATGGTAAAAACGTTATAGTACATGATACATAGCTACATGTATATATTGCCATGATAAGAATATCATAGATTGTCGCATTTAATAGAGAAACATACAAATAGTTAACTAGTCAGCTAAATCAATAAGTTTTTCCCATTTTCTCCATTCATTTTCACATTTCCGCTGAGCACCTTCACCTTTACTATTGGCAATATGTTTTTGAGAAATGTAATGTTCTTTAATTAAGTTGAGTAGAGCATGTGGACTTAAAATTTTATGCAAACATCTGGTTTTGTATATGTAATACTAAATAATAATCAAAATTTCATTGTCTACTCTATTTATAGTATGATATCTATTTTGTAAAAACAAACCAAAAAGAAAGCTTTGTTTATTGTATTGAAACGGGATATAGAGTGCATCCAGGAATGTCTCTACGCTTTGCAAAAATCTTTGAGTTTCTCAGCATTCCTAAAGAATATGGACAATGGTTTCTCTTTCAAGATTGCACAAGTTACATATTGGATTATTGGCTACTCCTACTTTACATAAAAAACGAGTTTGTTGTTAAAATATTTTGTACTATCCTATACTGAAACCATTGAAGTTTTGTGTTTTTAGTAACCTTGAAAGGATTATTATATATGTTGACCCAATTTAGTTCAATATCTTCAAAAATATCATCCCATTTTCTTCTACCAGTTGAAATGAGATTATTTTTAACCATAATATTATAAAAATCTTTTGTACCATTTAATTTTTTATAAAAAGTAAGATAATATTAGGGATATTTGGATAGACTATTTCATGGTTCATATTTACAACATTAAGTCTCGTTAAAGTCTCTTGATAGATGAGATTATATCCTGAAATTGGAGGAAATTTATATCGATATTATACACATGAATGAATTATTGATATGTATAGAAGGAACATGTAGTGGGATCTTTTCTTTTACTAAATCATTAATTATTGTTACACCTCCATCATACCAGGACTTATAAAAAACTACCTTTCCTCCAATAGTTATATCTTTATTATACCATAATGGCTTCGTCTGTGTACATGATCATATATCTATTTTTTTCTCTCACCCCATCTGCATCATTGAATTTTTTCCATGCTTTAAAAACACCTTTCCAGAAATTATTCCTGCAAAGTGACCTACATTCCTCAATATACTCACTACCGCATATTGATAACTTTTGCAAATCAGTTTGTGATTTAAAAATAATTTGCCACTTGCATGTGAATTTTCACAGTAAGTTTCAAGGAATCAATAAATAGTTTTACATTTATCATTCTAAGACCGCCTTCATTAAAATTTTGCACCAAGTCATCCCTCTTTATTTTATCTACCTGACTGTTCCATAGAAAGTTAAACAGGATAGTGTTAAGTTTTTGAAATTTTTCATTAGGATTTGGTAATGAAATAAATAGGTGAATATATTGAGACAAGAAAAGAGACTTAATTAGGGCTATTCTGCCAATGGGTGTGAGAATTCTTTTGCTCCATGTCTTTATTAGTGCTTTAAGTTTAATCAACTTCTTATCGAAATTTAATTTTGGAATCTCATGCATGTTCACACTAGATTCAATTCCAAGCAGTGTAAATTTAGTTTTATCCCATTGTAAATTTAACTCCGGTAAAAAGGTATCACCACTATAACTTTTGCTCCCTATCCAAATGACCTGTGTTTTATCAACATTAAGTTTTATCCCAGAGATTTTTGCAAAGGAGTTCAACTCACAAATAGATTCCTTTAACGATACTTCTGAACCATTTAGCATAAGTGTGGTATCATCAGCATATTAGGAAATAAGAATGGAAAACTACCTACATCTATACCCTTAATCTTCTTGTTATTTCTTATCCTGATACCTAGAATTTCAACACACAGAATAAAGATGTATGGAGCAATCGGGTCCCCTTGACGGCAGCCTCTTCTGATGTGGAGAAAAGACAGATTCCCACCCTGGTTCACAGCAGCAATAATATTAGTGTTAAACAATTTAACCCATTTTTGAATATCTGGACCAAAATTGAAATATTTCAAAACTTTATTTACAAATTTCCAAGACACAGAATAAAAGGCCTTTTCAAAATCTAACATGAGTAACATACCTGGGATATTTTTTTCTTCGGCATATTGCATGATATCGTAGTCTTGTATTTTCTCCAATATAGCGACCACTAAGAAATCCTGTTTGATCCTCACAAATTAATTTATCTAGAACTTTTTTAATCCTGCTTGCTATACATCCTGAAGCTATTTTATATACAATATTAGTAATAGGACGTCAGTTTTTCAAAAATTGCCTGGGTTTATCTCCCTTAGGAATACATGTGATTACACCTTATCTTTGAGTTACAGACAACGTTCCCTTTGTATATCCAAAATTTATAGATCTAACTATGAAAACCCCTAACTGCTTCCAGAAACATTTAAAAAAATTCCGAAGTGAAACCATCTGTGCCCGGACTTTTATTGTTTTTCATATTTTTCAGAGTTTAGCTGCCTCATCTAAAGAAATTATCCTTTTCAAACTTCTAGCCTCGTTATTATCTAATTTTGCAACATCATACCTACCTAAATAACCTGTTAAGTTAGCATCCTCTGTATCACAGTTTTCAATCATATCGTAGCT
>SAYR01052160.1:946601-976956 GCA_004382745.1 Argopecten irradians irradians | reverse complement strand
TATGGATCTCTTTTACTAAATCATTAATTATTGTTACACCTCCATCATACCAGGACTTATAAAAAACTACCTTTCCTCCAATAGTTATATCTTTTTTATACCATAATGGCTTTGTCTGTGTACATGATAATATATCTATTTTTTTCTCTCACCCCATCTGCATCATTTGAATTTTTCCATGCTTTAAAAACATCTTTCCAGAAATTATTCCTGCTGCAGTGACCTACATTCTCCAATATACTCACTACCGCATATTGATAACTCTTTGCAAATCAGTTTGTGATTTAAAATAATTTGCCACTGCATGTTTTTTTAACCACCCAAGTAAGTTTCAAGGAATCAATAAATAGTTTTACATTTACCATTCTAAGACCGCCTTCATTAAAATTTTGCACCAAGTCATCCCTCTTTATTTTATTACCTTACTGTTCCATAGAAAGTTAAACAGGATAGTGTTAAGTTTTGAAATTTCATTAGGATTTGGTAATGAAATAAATAGGTGGAATATATTGAGACCAGAAAAAGAGACTTAATTAGGGCTATTCTGCCAATGGTGTGAGAATTCTTTTGCTCCATGTCCTTTATTATTGCTTTAAGTTTAATTAACTTCTTATCGAAATTTAATTTTGGAATCTCATGCATGTTCACACTAGATTCAATTCCAAGCAGTGTAAATTTAGTTTTATCCCATTGTAAATTTAACTCCGGTAAAAAGGTATCACCACTATAACTTTTGCTCCCTATCCAAATGACGCTGTGTTTTTATCAACATTAAGTTTTATTCCCAGAGATTTTTGCAAAGAGATTTCAACTCACAAATAGATTCTTTAACGATACTTCTGAACCATTTAGTAAGATAAGTGTGGTATCATCAGCATATTAGGAAATAAGAATGGGAAAACTACCTACATCTATACCCTTAATCTTCTTGTTATTTCTTACTCTGATACCTAGAATTTCAACACCACAGAATAAAGATGTATGGGAGCAATCGGGTCCCTTGACCGGCAGCCTCTTCTGATGTGGAGAAAAGACAGATTCCCACCCTGGTTCCACGCAGCAATAATATTAGTGTTAAACAATTTAACCCATTTTTGAATATCTGGACCAAAATTGAAATATTTCAAAACTTTATTTACAAATTTCCAAGACACAGAATAAAAGGCCTTTTCAAAAATCTAACTTAGTAACATACCTGGGATATTTTTTTCTTCGGCATTATGCATGATATCGTCAAGTCTCTGTATTTTCTCCAATATAGCGACCACTAAGAAATCCTGTTTGATCCTCACAAATTAATTTTATCTAGAACTTTTTTAATCCTGCTTGCTATACATCCTTGAAGCTATACAATATTTAAAAGAGTAATAGGACGTCAGTTTTTCAAAAATTGCCTGGGTTTATATCCCTTAGGAATACATGGATTACACCTTCTCTTTGAGTTACAGACAACGTTCCCTTTATATATCCAAAATTTATAGATCTAACTATGAAAACCCCTAACTGCTTCCAGAAACATTTAAAAAATTCTGAAGTGAAACCATTTGTGCCCGGACTTTTATTATTTTTCCATATTTTTCAGAGTTTTAGCTGCCTCATCTAAAGAAATTATCCCTTCCAAACTTCTAGCCTCGTTATTATCTAATTTTGCAACATCATACCTACCTAAATAATCTGTTCAATTAGCATCCTCTGTATCAATGTTTTCATCATATCGTAGCTTTTCATAATTAGAATGAACTTCCTTGCGAATATCATCATGATCAGTAAGTATAATATTATTTTTTTCTATCATAGGTATAATCTTAAATGTCAAAATTCATATTTTCTAAACTAAAAAAGTATTTTGTTGGTTTCTCACCTTCTTCTTGCCATCTTGCCCTCGATCGAATAACACTGCCTTTTTTTTTTGAAATCTGATTTTTTCCAATTCCCTTTTCTTATTCTCTAATTCCTAAATGTCTACCTGATCTTGTTCTTCTAAACTTTGAATAGCTTTCTTGAGATTATCTTCATTTCTAATTAGCTGTTTCTTATTATATGATGAATAGGAGATAGTTTTACCCCTAATTTCCATAAGCAAAGTTCAAGGAAAAGCTGGTCATTAATCAAAAAATCAATATCTGTATCTGAAATATTTCCTATCTTACCCCTATTGTATACTGGTAAGCAGTACTGACTTTTTATATCTAAAATAACTTTATTAAGGAAATCTTCATCAAACAAACAAACAAAATCATCATTCAATAGCGAAGAGTTACATTTCCAAAGCCCTATAGGAAAAGAATGATCACATCTATATCCTGCTTCAATTATTGCATTCACCGTACAAGTTAACAAATTATCAGATATCAGATAAAAATCCAGTCTTGCCTGGTTTAAAGGTGATTTCTTTCTCCAAGTATACCGTCTGGCATCAGGTTGAAGATCCCTATAAATATCTACCAGTGACATTCTGATTAAAATACAGATCCTTATAACCACTCCGTTATATAAAGGATCTGACAATATCCCATAGGTCACGTCCAGATGACCTTTATACCACGTGGTCTTCATATAGGATACATTTTCTACACCTGTCACATCCATTGAAAACGATATTTCGTCCCAGTATAGATAAACAATTAGCTTTATTGTGCTCTTTGGGCGAGATGACTACGTAAACCAAAATAATTCTGACAGTTTTTTCAAACTATTTCGGCCCTGAAATTCACTGTCAAAATTTTGCAAGTAGTAATTTGATTGGCCATTTCCAAAGGTCACCTGGACATGACCCCTAATGAGATTTTCTCAGATCCTCTTATCAAACGTAGTGATAATAAGGATCTGTATTTTAATCAGATTTCTACCAGTGACAAATTTTCAATAATTTCTAAAACTTTATCTCTTGCCTTGGGGTTATTTATATTTTTGTAGCAACTGTCATAGTCTAGATCGGGGTTGATGACTAGATTGAAATCTCCACATATAATGTACTTATCATTACCAAAATCTAAAGTATTTGAAATAGTATCAAAAAATGTAGGTGTATCAATGTTAATTACTGTTAAGCAAAATTGCAACCCCTCTAGAATTAGACTTAAAAATACTAAAATAACAGTCAAAACCGCACTCACTTCTTATAATGTTATGATAATCTTCTGTAAAATGGGTGTCCTGTAAACAATAGATACTGCAATTGTTTGCCCTCAAGTATAAGAAAACATCTTTTCTTTCCATTTTATCTCTGCGCCCCTGACAGTTTGCCGACAGGATTGATATACACTCTGTCATCTTATACTGTAATTAAGTAGATTAAGTATCACAAACACGATCTCTAGTCCAGAAAAAGAAGAGGGAAGAGAAAGTAGAAGATTAGGAGAATAAAACATTTTAAATTGGTCAAATTTAAGTACCACTGTTGACTCACGTATCCACACAATCAGACAAGAAAACAATGCGAATCTGCGGAAGCAACATGCAAACCGGAAGTAGTACACTAATATTGAAAGCGGGAAATTAGAAGAACGATATAAAATATCCGGAAAAGCATTCGTTAGGAAAGCAACGAATTTACATTCCAAACTAAATTACTACGAAAAAATTACTACTCACTCGATTTTCTTTTTGGATCATATATATATACCAATGAAGATATTTTCCAATGTAATAGGGCGTTGTTAAAATGACTTACTAGTTTATATGGATGTTCCATATATATGTATATATCGTACAAAATTAACCATATCATTATATGATTTTTACACATACGTAGTGATTGCATGTAATCCAAAGTTGGCGGATAATGATATAAAAGATTATAATAAGGAAACACTAGATCCAAAATGCAAATATAATTTGCGTGACACGAAAATTACACATTTGGGTTTCCTTTTTTAACTATACAGTACCAGAGAATAATATACAGTGTAGTAAAGAAAGGAAGATATTTTCTAATTTAAAAAAGTTGTAAATGTTGTAAATTGGGGACTTACCGGTTATATATTTTTTTCCATACACAATCCAATGTTATGTGTACACACATATAATACAAAATTAAGGAAAACACGTCATATAAACAGATTTTAAAACGAAACGCTAGATCCAAAGAAATTTTTACGAGTGTCCGATCGATAAACCAGAGAAGTACTTAATGTACCTAAAGTCACTTATCGATCACATGGGACACACAAAGAAAAATACACTAAATATCAAAATTAATAGATATAAATGTGTTCATCGGAAAAATTAAAGTCCCTTTCGAAAGTTTCTGTCATCTGCCAAAAACTGATCTGACAATTCAGTATCGTAACGCAATCTGCGGTTTTTGTCATTGTCCAGTACCACAAAGAGTTTTCCATCTATATTGTACGTATGTTTCACACTCTTAAGTTTGTATGCCTCTTTGAGAATGTCTTGGTTCCGCTTTGTAAGGTCCTAAAAATCACTTGTGGTTTCCCTCTGAGTTTCCGCCGGTTGTTGATAATCTCTGCCTTTTTCCTCCTGTGGGTAAACTTGCAGATCACAGTCCTCGGTCGGTCTCTGCTGTATCGTCCGAGCCGATGGGCAATATCTATGTCCTTGTCACTGATGTTAACCTTAAGGGAATCTTTGACGAATTTTACAATTTTACCCACACAGTCGTCTACTGATTCCCGTCCATTTCCATCCTCAAGGCCTATAATTCGAATAGAATTTTCCTCCCTTGCTGCTCAATATCATTCATCTTATATTCCATGGATGCGTTGGACTTTTCACTTTCCCTGACGTGGTCAACAAGTGATGCTACTTTGTTCCTCAGCAGTTCATTTTCCTTTTCTAACTCAAAAATTCTCCCTTCAATCTGTTCAACCAACACACAGTTTTCCTCTCTAATATCCTCTCTGAGTCTTTCCAATTTTTTGTCAATAAGTTGATCTATGCCACTCTTTGTAACCAGTGAGGAGATCATTTCGAATAACTCTCCTATTCTGTCCTTTTCCATGGATTCTGACAAAATATCCAACTGTTTTCCGGATTTCGCCCTCCCACCTACACTTTGTCTAGATCTGTTAGCCATAATAACAAGATAGTTCGTCAGGTAGATACACACAGGTAACACACGTGTAGGTAAGGTATATATATACACACTAGAGTGAGTAAACAGTAGTCACTCTACTGGTCAGTCCATTGTGCTCGACGTAGTCATCAAAATCAACATTTCCACTGAATCTTCACTAAAATGTTTATGGAATAAGGTTCACTGAGCCATCAACCTGCTGCGTGCTAAATATAAATGTTCCATCTTCTATATAAAGTAGCTAGCTTCGATGAAATATGCAGCAAAAAATAGCCAAACTACCTAGGTCCGGTACTGACCTTGACCTCCAATTAATTAGTTTTAATATTCCTATCTTGAAGTAAAATAACAAACTCAAACTTGTCAATGGCAGTAATTGTGGTAAGTAAGTAACGTTTGAAACTAAAAAAACCTAATTTGTCTGCTTCAGTTTTTGATAGAGAAAAAAAATGTCATTCGTCAGCGTAGTAGCATCTTTAACTTTTGCAGGTGTAAAATGTCGTGATTTAGTGAGTTCAGATTATTGGCAATGGTTTATATATTTGAACAGATCATTCACGTTTGCAAATTTTGGTGTCTCTGCGACTTACGCGTAATTAAAGTCCCGCGAATTTTAGTAACTATACAGTTTGGTTCTGGTAGTAAATATAAACATCGATCAAACTGTTGCCAATGTTATTGAATGATTAAAATTCCGGATTCATTTTTTCAAAGGACCTCTTTCACGAACAATGGAAATTTGCCCACGAACCAATTTTATTGAAATTAAATGTAATATGTAGCAATATAAATGCAAACCCTTGAAATACGTTTAAAAAATTCAAAAGGTCCCAGGGGCCTGTGCTATGGCCAAATTAATGTTGCCCAGTAGAGGTGTATGACAGGGTTCCCTTTTTGATCCAAAATGGTATAAAGATAATGTTTTATGTCATAAAACTGTATTATTTTCTGAAGAGTATAAAAAGTTACATATTATGATCACAAATATGAAGGCGAAATGTGACAAATAAAATTTTGGCTCCATTTTAAAGACAGAAAATATCGAAATTTTGGGTGTTATTTTCGGCCATGTCAATAATTAATAATGGTGATTCACCCACTTTCAGTTTGAGTGCACCAAAAACATTTTCTAAAAAGTTGGCTCATTACCTGAAGTAAATATAATGAAAATTTCAGAAAAATTGCTAATTGGAACAAATTTCCATTGTTCGTGAAAGAGGTCCTTTGCTTGCAAATCCAAACGATGCAATGTGCAAGATATCAGTAGAGTTCTTCAGGGTGGCGTCCTGTGACCATTGTTTTTTCTTGTAATTGCATGCTTATTGGAAAATCTGTTTGACATTTCTCAAAGAAATAACTTTTCTTTCATACCTACACGTGCAATTACTGGCTGGTCTAGAGCAATACAACCATGTCGCATGAAGCTGTATTGCATGGCTACCTATGCAATATAGCCTCGTGACGTCACAGCTTCAATAAAAACTACTATTTTGTTAAGCCTAATACTCGTTACAAGTAACAATGAATTATATAGGCATATTAGATATAACATACCCATTATGGCGTAGTTGATAGTGCACTATTCCATCTCTCAACAATATCATGAGGCAATAAGGCCCTCCCAACCAGGTCATAATAGATAAGTACAAAATAAAAGACGAAAATCTAGATCGAGTGTCATCTTTGTGTCTACCAAGAGCACCAATCAAGACAAAATGCTGAAGCAATGTCATATTTGTCTAATTGTAATTATCATGGGACCATGTTACATGGGGGAAGGAGACAGATACGTAGTTATACCAAAACAATTTACACATTATTTAGTAATATTTACAGTTAGTGGTGAATTGATAGTATAAACCCCGTTTATTTCAACCAAAGGCAGATACACTTTATTTTTGAGTATGTGACGCGCAATTTGGAGCCACGCTTTTGGATATACATGTATGATATTAGTTCGAATAAGAAACTGTTAGTATTTTCAGTACCGATCGTACGGTCGAGGAACATGTAGGCCTATCTAAATAGGTTTGACCACATGTGTACAACTACATGTCGGTATGTACATACAAATGTAGAAAAGTTACTGTGTTATTGCTACTACCGTCTCTCTTTGGTGTGTATGATAAATATGCAATTTTGTACAATGTACAGTTGTTCACATACCGATGACGTCGCAATGTTTACATGTGTCAGCAACGCTGTACTTGTGTTGTTCATTACAAGATGTAGATGTAAATGGGAAAGAAAACATCATTTGTGATTGAAACAGCGATAAAACGTTATGCTTACATTATAAGAGTCGTAGATCTGCACATAACGTTTCACACGGTACACCATACTCTAACTAGGCCCACCTGTTTTTGTACATGTTCCTCGATCGCCGGCCGTTTCATTTGAAAACCTCCAAAATTCGGAAATTATGTCATGTTTCTGAACGGAACCATGTTTTTGAACATCAGATAAATAAAACGATTTATAGTTTCATATCGGACAACCCCCAGATATATGCTTCATCTGATGGAACTCATTTTAGTTGTATGTTCATTGATACTCGTTATATTTCTAGGATTGCGTGAAATACCATCTTCTATTTGTTTTGATACTACTGTTCAAGACGCCGGTTTGATATTAGTCTGGTTTATATTGCTGACAACGACCCATTATTAGATGAAATAAACGACATTGACATCGTCAAGAATGCCCCCAAGACATCATTTTAGTGACGTCAGAACCGGATGGATATCGCGCTGTTGAATTGTATTTCATAAATTTTGAGTTCTTCGAGGTGGTGTCGTATGGCTATTAGTTTTTTGTGTGTTTGGCATGTTGTGAAATAATTTTTATCTGGCCTCGTCATGTGCAGTCAACATAATTCCCTGCATGTCCTTAAGATACTCCTGAAATGGAAGGTTTTCTATTGGTTTTCCAAATATCAATTTACTGGAAGGTCTAGTTCACGGCCTAACATCAGTTATAGGAAATATGTAGCCTTACTGATCAACGTTTTTATAAAACGATATCTGTTTCGGGTGACACGTTTCCGTTTATTGATACCACCAATCGAGACAAACTGCTGAAACGGTGCCATATTTGTCTAGCTCTTACCACTGCGAGACAGTATTACATAGCGAAACGCTACATATATGTAGTTATACAAAAACAATTTACACATTTGTTAGTATTTCATCACAAATCTGCCATCCACTTTGATATCAAATAGCATTTATTTGTTCTTGGAATATGTTGTTCCTGACAAATCAATGTACATATATACAATGTCTTTAGTTCGTAAACCGATAGAATGGCCAACAGAGCCACCCAAGACTTGCCGAGAGTTAACGATAATTTTTTCCCATTATTTAAACCCATATTTGATTATTTTTCTCCCATACTTTAATGAAAATATGGTGAAAATTCAGTTGATTAAAACAAATGCATAGCGCCGTGATCACATAGAGGGTCGCAGTGCGTGAAAAATATTGACGTCGCCGACGATAATGATTGTCGCACAAATGTTGAAGATGTTAATGCCGAGAGTGCTTGGACCATCTTGTCCCTACCCTGGTTACAGTTATCTTTTCCCTAGCAACCACGTGATAATCATGTGAAGCATGGGTAAATAGCCTGTCAAGTATGGTTGACAAGTATTTCTTAGCTGAATTCTAATTCTAAATTATTTGGCCTTTCCCAGACACGTCGCATATATCCAAATTGTCACCTCAAATTACACTGATATTATTAAATATCCTAGAGACTGCTGGTGTATCTGGGAGAGCGAAAAACACAACCCTCTAATGCTGATACCAATGATCATGACGTAGTGTTCTAATGTCATTATTGTCTATGTAATTAGCATTCACATTAGAGAATATTTTATCAAAGAAACTAAATATCTAACAATCTAACTTTTAATTCGGTCTTTATCATGTTATACTACCCTGGTAGAATAAGTAATGATCGAGGGCGTTATTATACCAAGACGGTTTTCTACGGTTTTCTACCATAACTGATAACTGTTATTTAACCATAAACAAATCAGTTATTCTTTTATACGGAAGAAGGACGAAACATGCCTCGAGTGACACGTTCCGTCTTCCGACGCCATTAATCGAGACAAACTGTTGATGTAATGTCATATTTGTCTCGCGCTAAATATCACGAGACAGTGTTATATGGCGGAAAGCGACGGTTATGCAGTTATACAAAAAACAATTTTCACATTTTATCACAAATCAGCCACCCTCGATGTAATAAAGTGGAATTTGTTTGTTCTAAGTATAGTTTATTTCTTACAGGTATATGACTGACAAGTGATGGATGATGACCTGTTTTAATTATTAACTCCTGACATTTCATAATGGACTGGTCTTTTCTTTGATTAAGAAGAGCCTAAATGTGTCTTTAGGGGTGATGTTATAAATATACATGTATTTAGTTCAAAACAAACAGTAGTCTGGTCACAAGTTATTGATAAAAATGTCTCGTTTGAATCATAACAATACATTATCTGCCCCGTACTCTTCAAGGAAGTCTCTGTAGGCCTGGGATTGGTCTTGTTTTCACCTGAACTGCCTTGAGTTTTGCTATGGCATATTCCAGGCGTGCCTATTACGACAGAGCAGTATTGAGGACGCCCTAACTCAGACATGACGCAGAACTTTGCAAAAATCACCAAGCCAGATTTTAATGACATTTCATATTCTGTAGATTCCTGGTATATCTAGGATTGCCTGAAATACAAACCTCTAATGGTGATACCACTGTTAACGGCGTGATTTTGTTATTGGTCTGATTTATATTGGCGACAATGACCTACTGCGAAAAGCAAGAGACATTTTTCAAAGACGATGTGACGGTGAATTTAGGTCAGGTGAACCACGTTGTGACGCAACACGATAGGAAATGGATGTGTTATGTGATATTTAGTTGGAGATAAGAGTCACATAAGAGACGGAAATCAATTCATGTTTAATGCTTTTCGACAGGTTTTTCTCGGAAGTTACACCCGCCGTGCCCACATAAGTGTCTTGTATAACACATTAAAGTTAGCAAATAAGAAATAGAATGTCCTGTATGGTGTCCTAGATACAAATGTACTTGGCCTACTTTGTGATTTATTTATCGTCCTATAAACATCAAATGTAAATCTAGTATGTGTGATTGCGATATTCTGTATTCAAAAATTGAATAGAAGATTTATATTTGTGATTTTCGTTATCGTCAAAGTTGAATCTCAGTAGTAGGCCATGGTCTAGGAGGGTCCCATACACACCCCTCAACCTCCGAACCAATATTTTTCTTAACCTTTATGACCAACTGATCACAAATCAAAATGTTAAAATTGCATAAGTTGGGATGAACTTCCGGTTATGACGTCATCAAGATGGCCGCTATCTCGAATATTACTAAAAAATGAAAAATAGTCATAACATTGTCATTTGTCAACCGAAGTAGACAAATGAGGTATCAAAATGACCACAATATAGCAACAAATACATATCCGGACAAAATTATCCAATATATGTAGTGATGTTTACGCAGGAAATGAAAAAATAGGATTTTAAGCTCAAAAATGATAACTTTGCAGCAAATTTTTCATATTTGTCTTCACGCAGCAAAAATGTTTCCCAACAATTATTATTGATCGTAATCAGTTATTTGATCTCTTTTCAATCAGTAAAAACAACAACAAAAATATATATAAATGCATAAGATAATTATTATACCCTCATTAGGTTTACAAAACATCACCAGGTGCGTATAATGGGCATATGCTATTTTTCGAACTCCAAACCAGCGTCTCAAAAATAATTTTTACAGCACAACACCTACTGATAGAGTATCATTAACAGTTTTCCAGAATGTTTGTGTCCTTGAAAATGAGAACATTCATTGTTTATTTGCTATGCATAGCATTATCAAAATAATAGATGGTTACTACAGTGTCAGATAACCATTAGCATTGTGCGTGCGTTCTTGCCTCGCTGCTCCATCCACTGAAGAGACTCGGTATGTTTGGTAGCTGGTAGTCTAAGTCATCAGAATAATCGAGATATCAGTGTTAAATTCGTTGAAAGCCAGAACGTCGTCTTCAATGTCGATGAGCTGATGTGACACTACGTATACATTACCAGTGTTGTTCTAGCCTGTCATCTTTCGTGACCCATCCATGGTCAGAGTTCATATAAGGAACAACAGGTTCAGAGATGTGGGATCTCCCTCAAATTCTAACATATCGTATATGCTGTTTCAGACTTCTCCGGCATAATGGAAACTACATCATATCCACATTATTCGAATGGTGGAATTGGTTCTCCTCAGCACATAGCTCCATAATTTGTATGAAGTACCATTCATCAATCTCGTGGACCCTCATGCGCCCATAAATGGCAAAGGTGATACCATCGAGGTCATTAATGAGGTCATAAATGTAAATGTTTTTCATTGGTCTGACTTTTCCCACTCCCTTGATTTGTTTGTTTGTTTGATTTATTAACGTCCTATTAACAGCTATGGTCATGTAAGGACGGCCTCCCATGTATGCGGTGTGTTGCTTGTATGTTGTGCGAGGTGAGTGTACTGGGAGACTGCGGTATGTTCGTGTTGTGTCTTCTTGTATAGTGGAAATGTTGCCCTTTTTATAGTGCTATATCACTGAAGCATGCCGCCGAAGTGCTGGTTGTGTCACATCTGGTGTATGCGTAAAGAGACCATTGAAGACTCTCCAGAAAAAAGTTCTCTACAGTGTCATCTATGGTCGCTGAAGGTTCACAAGAATGAGGAATTGTGCTTCATACGAATTAAGGAGAACCAGCGCAACCCTTTGCAGATTGTGGATCTTGTGATCTGCCGGGGAAGTCTGGAACATCATATACGATATGTGAATCACTAGGTTGGAAACAGGAAGAGCTCCCACATCCCTGAAACCGATGTTTCTTGTGTTAACTCTGGCCATGGACGGTTGACAAGTTACAACCACGATGGCAACCCGGTAATGTAATATCAGCATCAGCTCATCGCCATCGAAGACAAAGAACTAGTGAAAGAAATATTTCACACTGTTAAGTAACCACCTGACATTTCCTTACGTTATACACAGGAAATAACACTGGATGTGCTCATTCTAAAAGGCACAAAACATTTCGGAAAGTGTTATGGTATTAACGGATGACAGAATTACCTCAGTTTTGATTTGATACCATATAACTGTTAGTTGGCGTTTTGCTGCAATATTCTGTTTGAGACGCTACTAGTCTACAATATTTCGCACATGAAAATGAATTTATTTGAAGTCCTACTTAAATATTCAGCCAACTTTAAATTCAAATTTGTTAAATATATAAATTTTCAATAGCCATTGTTATATTCAGGAAGTTCAAGACACCAGGAAATTGTAGTGTCGGCGGTTTGGGGAAAATAACAATCATATGCCCTGTATACGCAAATAGTGATGTTTTGTAAACCAAATGATGGTATAACAATAATTCTCTTTTGCATTTCTATAATTTCAATAATACAAATTTGTTGAAAAATTATCATTTTTGAGCTGTGGTCATTTTGATACCTCATTTGTCTACTTCAGTTGAAAAATGGCAATGTTATGACTATTTTTAATTTTTTAGTGAAATTCAAGATGGCGGCCATCTCGATTACGTCATAACCGGAACTTATACAATATTAACATTGTTTTTTATTCCTGTTGTTGATTAAACTGATTGATAAGTGGACAGAAAAACGTTATAGAAATAATAGTTTGCTGTTGGAAAGCATTTTTGCTGCGTCAAGCAAAATATGAAAAATTTACTAAAATATTACCATTTTTGAGCTCAAATCCTATTTTTTCATTTCCTGCCTAAAAATCGCTGCATAAATTGGATTATTTTGTCCTGATATGTATTTGTTTTTTTATTGTGGTCATTTTGATAGCGCATTTGTCTACTTCGACTGAAAAATGTCAATGTTATGACTATTTTTCATTTTTTAGTAAAATTCGAGACGGCGGCCATCTTGATGACGTCATAACCGGAAATTCATCTTAACTTATGTAATTTAAAGATTTCAATTTGTTATCAGTGGGTCATAAGGGTTAAGAAAAATATTGGAGGAGGGGGGGGG
The DNA here is from genome assembly GCA_004382745.1 of Argopecten irradians irradians. Classification (NCBI taxonomy): domain Eukaryota; kingdom Metazoa; phylum Mollusca; class Bivalvia; order Pectinida; family Pectinidae; genus Argopecten; species Argopecten irradians. Next base: position 963,800 of record SAYR01052160.1, on the reverse strand, counting down.
GTGCATGTGGGACCCTCCTAGCCCATGGCCTATAGTAGATATTGCGAGTGTATTGTACTCGTGTTGTGTCTACCTTTAACAGAAAATATTCTTATATTATCAAAATATATTAACATGAAATAGTCAAAACGACATAAAAGTCATCATGCTTCGTCCATTGTCGTGCGCTATCAGTCGTGAGTCTGGCGTAAACTACATGTCTTCATTCAAATAACAAATCATTAAAGTTACATGTGCCGTAATTTTCATACTCAAGAATCAAGAAGAATTCTTCATAAATTAGTCACCTCCAAAATGTACCTACATTTTCAGAATTACAATACAAACAATGCATAAGTATAATTTTACAAAGTCAGATACCAGTTCTGCCAAAAAAAATTTATATTTACGCACACGGTGTAACGAACCGAGTGCATTTGATCAGACGATGAAGTCAAGATATGGTCTACAATTTCATTTGACATTTTCACAATTATTAGTTTTTGTTAAGTGATTAAATGCAGATATGTTTTATCTATACGTACATAAAGCATAAAGCATAAAACAAGAACTTTTACAGTACGCAAACGTTTTATGTTGTAACTTTGTTTGATTAATTAACGTCCTATTAACATCATAAATAATGATATAAATCCGATTTCGGAACAAAAAATAGCATGCCAAATTTATGTCCAGCTACGGCATATAAAACTTTAAACTAAAGAAGGTCACAATGATGACCAAAATGAAGACGGCAAAATGAAAAATAAATTTATTCAAAATTAACAATACGTCCATAAGCCTGAACATCAAATGTTCAAAATACCCAAAATGTTTTAATCTCATCCCCTCAATAAATATGGACTTAAAATGCCTGATATTGTGTTTGTATCCTACTTTGGACAATTATGTTTACCTTGATTAGATTTATTTCTGTTATGTTACAAGACACACCACACAGTAAATAATAAACCAATTTAATTTGCGAGCCTGGGTTATTGTTTGTTTGATTAAATTTACTTCCTATTTAAAGCCCGGGTCACGTAAGGACGGCCTCTTATGCTTGCGGTGTGTAGCGTGTGTGAAGTTCGTGGTGCGTGTTTTGGGAGACTGTGGTATGTTTAAGTTGTGTCTTCTTTTATAGTTGAACTCTTGCCCATGCGAGCCTTTTCAAGCAAAATTTTAAACCTTTGAGACGAGTGTAAAAAAACTCATATGTGAACAGTAGTTTGAGACCGCTTATAATATTAGAACAACAACATACACTTTCACCTTGTAAATTCGTGTAAAGTATTTCAATCCCCAATTTCCAGTGTATCATAAGTAACCGTTAACCTCTGACAATTGAGGATGGAATATTGTATATACGGTATTCGTAGCGACTCCATCGTCAGCTGTCATGACTCGGTTGTCAAGGTAAGTATGTATAACATGGCAACTAGACTTGGCTAGGATCATTAGGATGTCTGACGGTCTACATCTGCTTTTTAGTTTAATATAGATCTTGTTAGGTACTGGTAATATGATTGTTGAACATTTGTGACGGTTCAGGGATATGGACATTTAGCTGTATAGTCCTATGGTTAGCTTTTTATAACTGTCAGTCTCTGTATATCGTTATTAAGCAACGTTGAGCACCACGGGCTGCTCTGGATAGGTGGCTGCTGCTCCGTTGGTTTGGGCTACGGCCTCGGCACGTGACACGTTTCAAAATAATCTTCAGCCTGAAGGACACTGCAGACAATAATCATGGTATGTCCAAATAATGTCTTTTAGTGATAACGGGAGTTGGCTTCTATTTATTGCTCTCGATATGAAACATTAACGTATAATCAAGTAAACTAATTTGAACATACAGACTTAAATAGGCGTCGTTCTGGTTCCTCTGTTAATCTGTTAACAGCAGAGAGAAAAAAATTGCATTCTGTCAGATAATAGCAGAGACAGTAACAGTATCTGTTGGACAATGGGCCGTCAATACCACTATCTGTCAGACATATTTGTCTAGTGTGTACGCGCCATGAAAAGTACGATTTTTCTAGATTATGATCTAGACCTCTAACTCCTGTATCAATGGTATGTGGTCACCCTGGTGGTCTATATATGTATACAAGCTCTAACTATTTCTCATGTGCGTCCGTCGACGACTTAGATCATATAGCGTCACATTATTACATAGCAAGCTGGACACAATTTTCAAAGCTTTTCAACAACATGAAAATGTAGATTATGTAAACATAGTTCTTTCAATGGCTCCAGAAATTTGTTTTGGGAGGTAAGCTATGGTATGGTTTCTATGTTAAAGAATTACCATTGACGACATGGGTAAAAATCGAGAAAATAAATTAAGAATGTGAAGACTTCAGATGCTGAAGAAATAAGCCGATTTAAATATAAAAAAAAATAATATGTGATGTAATAATATGTAAAAAAAAAGTGTCATGACATAGGTTTTTCCCACTATACAAGACGACACAACATGAATATACCATAGTCTCCCAAAACATGCACCTCGCACAACATACACGCGACACACCGTACACATGGAAGGCCGTCCTTAGATGACCATAGCTGTTAATATGACGTTAATTAATCAAACAAACACAAATGTTTGGTTGATTGCTTAGATTAACGCCCTTTTATTAAATCAGGACCCGATTTCTCGAAACTATCTGAAGTGATAAATTTTCAAATAAGTTACATAAAAAAAAAGATTGAGTCAAGTCGTAATTTTTGTTTCGAGAAATCGGGGCCAGGGCGTTGAAGTTGTTTGGTCTGTGATTTGTCGTATATTTGGCATAGAAAAAAGTATTTCAAGTGTTCTACAAATTTTTCTCCGTCTCTCTTAAACGTTCGATATTTACCGACTTTTGTAAAGTTCGTATTCGCAAAGTTGTTAAACAATTAAATTAAAATATTGATTTTTAGCGTGTACACGTTTAAAATAGTTCGGAAGTATCCGAACTAGTTTCGATCTATTCCGATCTGTACGGGTATTGTCGATATTGGCCACGTGAAACGCTCGGGAGGTATACGGATATCGCCGATGTCGGTCACGTGATGCAGCTCGGTTTTCCGATATAACCCGAAAGTTTGAAACAAAAACGTGTGATGGTGCATTCGACATTTACCGCTATGTCAATAGTATATTGGTGCTTTCATGGATCTGAACTTTCATATATAAGCATCCATATTCACACATTGTATGTTTTATGAGAGTTTGTGACGGTGAATATTACAAGAAATACAACTTTAAGTAGATTTGATCATTAAAGGACGACCTCTCGTGTAAGGGGTGCTTTGCTTGTGTGAATACTTGTACGTTTAGTTTTTAGAGATTGCGGTAAGTTTGTGTTATGACGTTTTATAATAATGAAAGTTTTGCAGTATTGATAAGTGTAAAGAAGTGATTCCTCATTTCGTATTCTAAATGTATAAAATATATAATGCAGAAATAATACTAACTTCATCATTTGCGCAGGTATTTGTTCTAATTTTATCGAAAACAAGCTTGACAAAATTCAGGTTTTCGATTTTTTACATAGTGATATAAGGATGTTGTTATGTATGTCACTAAATACATGTAGTTATTAAATAAGGGAGATAACTCCTATAGCTATATCATCAATATATCCTATAAAGGTCATATCATTAATTTAGGTTATAGAACTTTCTATAATATTATCACGTATAAACAAATATATTTGTAAACATGTTGATTATAAGTAGGGATCTAGAATGATCTATTTCAAGAAAGTTCTGTGTGTTTATTTGTTTACTGTTTTTAGTTAGATATTTCTAGAAGTAGAAGGTTCTCCAATATTCTTGAATTGGGGTTTAACTATATATAGTCCAAATGCCAAAGGTTAATCAGAACTGTAATGAGATCGGTGATTAGACATATCAAGAATTGTACAGCGCCATATTAGATTATATTGGGAGAGCTATCGCGACTTTATCTGTGGAGTGTTACAACGCATTGTGTGGATTTATTCATATTGCCTGGAACATAACAAATTATCTGTGGACATTTTTTTTCCTCGTGGAGTTGTGAACATCCTTAATTAGGAACCTGGAAGGATTAAGGATTATACCAGGACATTCACATACAGATAAGTAACATTTTAAATTATCGTATTAATCTTGTACCACCCCCAATTACTTTAGATATTGTAAACCATCTCTGTATAATATTGTATTTAAGCATTGATGTCACTTTTTTTTTTAATTTTTATCGGGATATGAAAAAAAAATGTTTGCAAACTGTAAATCCGCGTATTTTTTTTCATACCCCGATAAAATTAAGAAAAAATAGTGACATCATTACTTATAATTAATTTGATACTCTGTTTGATAAAATGAAGTGTTTAAATGTAACATCATATGTTTGATAAAATGAAGTGTTTAAATGTAACATCATAGTGGTTTTTCAAAGGATTCTTTTTCTGAATCAATACGCAACGTCAATATCTCTATTGTGATGTCACGATAACGTCGGGGTGTCGCGTCATTCTCGGATTTTTTTCATAGTGGTATGCAAAACAAAATATTGGCCAATCAGAAAGCCAGATTTGGTATGAAAACAAAGAAAAATTAATTATATATAAATAAATTGTGTTTTGAATCAAGCTGCTGGTTTCTCACTTCTATTATTCTGGGTCATAACAGATTGGGGGCTCTTGTCCGAGATCGATATTTAATTTGTTAAATCTAACTTTAAAAAGTTAATTAAGAAATTTTAAAAATTGGTGTACAAACTTTGAGTTTACATTTGAAACCAACAGCTAAATAAACATGACTACTATGCAGGTAGAACAGTTTGTTAAAGCGCCATCCTTGGAAGTTCTTTTGCAAGTTAGTAAGAAGGATTTACTGTTATTGGGTAAACATTTAGGCCTAACTATCAAAACTAGTTTGAGGAAAGCTGAAATTAGGAATGTAATTATAACATATTTTGTTGAAAATGGCAAATTTGACTCTAGTGCATTAGATAGTATAGAGGAAACAGTCACTTCAGAAATCCAAATTAGACAAATGGAACTTGAACATGAAATGAAAATGAAACAAATAGAAAAAGAAGTGAGAGAAAGAGAATTTGAACGAAGAAATTAAGAGAAAAAGAGATTGAGAGAGATCAGATGTTAGAGCTAGAGAAGCAGAAATTAAAGCTAAAACAGAATTTAGAATTAAAGACTTAGAGCTAGCTTCTCGAGACAGTTCAAGTAATCCAGCTTTTAGGGGTTTACAAGCAAACAGGGTTTTTGATGTAAGTAGAAACATGAGGTTAGTTCCTCCTTTTCAAGAGAAAGAAGTTGACAAGTATTTTCTGCATTTTGAGAAAATAGTTGCTAGTATGAAATGGCCTGAATATAAGCTAACAATGCTTCTTCAGAGTGTCTTGATCGGCAAAGCTTGAGACATTTATTCTTGTTTGTCTGTAAATGACATTTCAAATAACCACGTAGTCAAGAAAGCGATTTTGAAAGCTTATGAGTTAGTTCCTGAGGCGTACCGCCAGAAATTTCGAAACTCGAAAAAGAGAGATGAACAAACTCATGTAGAATTTGCCAGAAAAAGAACAATTGTTTAATATGTGGTGTGATTCTAAAGAAAGTGATGACGATTTCGGTAAATTGAGAAAATTATTGTTGATAGAGGAGTTTAAATGTTGTGTCAACACAAATATAAAAACTCATTTATATGAGAGAAAAGTTGAAACACTTAGTGAAGCAGCTACAATGGCTGATGATTACGCTCTCACCCACAAAGGCTCATTTGTTAAAAAAAGTTCTCAAGACAAAAGCAGTACCACAGGTACTAGTAAATTTGGTCCACCTAGGAACCCAACCTTAAGTGGCCCTTCTTATGCGTACGACAAACCTAAATTAGGTGATAAGACTAAGTCTGATTCTAAAACAGATCATAGGGCAGGTGTGGGGCTCCTTCTGGTCCTGTTTGCAATTACTGCAAGAAAGTAGGACATGTTATGTCTGAATGTTATTCTCTCCAGCGTAAGGAGCAAAGGCATAAACAGTCAATTCCTTCTGTGTTAGCGATCAAAGCCTTGTCAGAAACTTAGTGATATTGTGGAAGATTCTAAAGTGTCTGTTGAGATTAAGAGCTAAGAGTCTGATAGTGTCTTGGAGAAGTACTCTCCCTTCATTTCTGAAGGTTTTGTTTCACTTACTAGTGATATCACCAACTTGAAACCTGTGAAGATTTTGAGAGATAATGGGGCTTCTCATTCTTTAATATTAAATGGCGTAGTGCATTTGTCTGAGGAGACCTCATGTGGTAGTAGTGTTTTGCTTCAAGGTGTAGAGTTAGGTTTTGTTAATGTGCCTCTCCATTGTGTTTATTTAAAGTCAGACTTGGTAACTGGGCCTGTCACCATTGGTGTTAGACCGGAGCTTCCCATAGAAGGCGTGTCGCTCATTTTAGCCAATGACTAGGCTGGAGAGAAAATTAGGGTAGATCCCTTAGTGTCCAGTATTCCTGATAAAACAGGTGGAGCTGAGACTTTTCAACAGGAATTTTCTGGTATTATCCCTTCTTGTGCTGTCACTCGTTCAATGAGTAAGAAGGTTTCTGATGTTGCAGTAGTTGAGGATAATTATAGTCCAGGGTTAGGTAACACTTTCTTGGCTCATGATATAGAGGATATCGGGAGCAAGTGTGATCTTTTGAGTAATCCTGTAGACTTTGATAGTGATAGAGATGTTCCTAGCAAGGGTACTTCTTTGTCTGACATGATTAGTAAATCATCTTTGTCTAGAATGGAGCTTGTAGTAAAACAGGAAAAAGATCCTACAATCTCCTTATTGTGTAATCGGGCTTTGAGTGAGGAAGAGACTGAGAAAGTCCCAGTTTGTTACTTCCGTAAGTCAGGTGTGTTGATGCGCAAGTTGCGCCTCCCTGATGTGTCTCCCGAAGAAGACTGGAAGGTTGTCAATCAAATAGTTGCCCCACCGAAGTATAGGCAAGATATTCTGAGTTTGTCTCATGATGTGCCTATGGCAAGGCATTTAGGTGTGACCAAGACTTATAACAGGATCCTGGATCACTTCTTTTGGCCCAAGTTGAAACAAGATGCGGCTGAATTTTGTAGGTCTTGTCAAACTTGCCAGGTGGTAGGGAAGACATTCCACTCAGAAATATTAAGGCCCCTAACATAGTCAAGGCTTTGGTAAATTCTTTACACTGGTTGGTCTTCCAAAAGCTGTCCAATCGGACCAAGGTTCGAATTTCATGTCTGGTATTTTTCAACAAGTCATGTACCAGCTCCAGATCAAGTAGTATAAGTCAAGTGCTTATCATTCAGAGTCTCAGGGTGCTTTAGAACGTTTTCATCAGACATTGAAGAATATGATGAGATCTTATTGTTTTGAAAACAAAAGAGATTGGGACGAAGGCATACACATGTTGTTGTTTGGCGTTAGAGAATCTGTACAAGAATCTCTTCGCTTCAGTTCCTTTGAACTTGTGTTTGGACACACTGTACGTGGTCCTTTAAAAAGTTTGAAAGACAAAATTTTGGACGGAGATTCTACAGTGAATCTCTTAGAGTATGTGTCTAACTTAAAGCGAAGGTTGACAAGGGCATGTGAATTGGCAAATAAAAATTTGGCCGTTATTCAAACCAAAATGAAAACATGGTATGATAAAGATGCCCGTGCAAGAAGTTTTGATCCAGGTGACAAAATTTTGGCTCTATTACCAATACCGGGGCAGCCTTTTCAAGCTAGATATTGTGGACCTTATGTTGTTGAAAAAAAGGTCGATGATGTTAACTACATTGTACAAACTCCAGGGAGGAGCAAGAAAACTCAATTATGTCATGTTAATATGCTCAAGAAATATGTAGATAGAGAATAGAGCAAGACCTCTCAACCTATTGCTACTTTGGTCTCTGTACCATCACAAAGTGAAAGTAAAGCTGATATTTGTAAATAAGACTTAGATGGTGGTGCACAAGATGTAGGTGTAGACTGTGGTGTTAAGTTACACAACTCAGATGTGCTCGCAAAATTGGACAAGAAACTGTCATCGATCGGAAAAGCAACGCAATGAACTGAAAGATTTGATACTTGAGTTTAAACATTTGTTTCCGGACACACCAGGCAAAACAGATGCCATTTATCACGACGTGGATGTGGGCGATGCGCCACCTGTAAAGCAACATCCTTACCGTGTCAATCCTTTGAAAGAAGAACACTTAAAGAAAGAAATTCTATACACGTCGGACAATGATATTATTGAACCAAGCAAACGTGAATGGAGCTCTCCATGTGTTCTGGTGTCAAAGCCAGACAAGACATACCGGTTCTGTACTGACTTCAGAAAAGTAAATCTGTCAGTAAAACAGACTCTTATCCAATTCTAAGGATTGACTCGTGTATTGACAAAGTTGGCAAAGCCAAGTACGTAAGCAAGTTTGACCTGTTGAAAGGTTATTGGCAGGTGCCATTAACAGAAAGAGCTAAAGAAGTGTCGGCATTTGTAATATCGCAAGGTTTGTATCAGTACTTCTTCGAGAGACTCACTACCATGAAATTGACTGTAAACTTACTGAAATGTGAATTTTGTCATGCAACTGTTGAACTTTTAGGCCATGTTGTAGGACAGGGGCAGGTAAAAAATTTCTCTGTTATAGCAGCTCCACATACTGTTTTGTTAAAGAAAAATGTCAAATTTGTTTGGTCACACGAATGTAAGTCTGTCTTTGAGAAATTGAGAGCCATGCTATCAAACTCACCAGTTCTGACTGTTCCAGGTTTTAATAAACAGTTTAAACTGTTTGTTGACGCCAGCGATGTAGGTGTTGGTGCTGTTTTGATGCAAGAAGATTCTGAACAAATTGACCATCAAATTTATTATTTCTCGGAAAAGTTTGACAAACACCAAAGAAATTATTCCACCACTGAGAAAGAATGTTTAGCGTTGATTTTGGCCTTGAAGCAATTTGATGTGTATCTGCACTACAGTTGTGCCTGTGTTGGTCTTCACCGACCACAACCCTTGACATTCATTGGGAAAATGAAAAACAAAAAAAAAATCAAAGAATTCTCAAGTGGAGTTCGACTTTGCAAGAGTACAATCTTGACATCAAACATATCAAAGGGAAAGACAATATTATGGCTGATGCTTTATCAAGGATTTAAATATTACTTGATATGTCAAGAAAGTTTCCTTTTCAAGAAAACTTTCTTTTCTTTAAGGAGGGGTGTGTTATGTAGTGACACTAAATACATGCAGTTATTAAATAAGGGAGATAACTCCTAAAGCTAATTTATCAATACATCCTATAAAGTTCATATGATTAATTTAAGTTATAGAACTTTCTAGAATATTATCATGTATAAATATAAGTAGGGATCTAGAATGATCTATTCCCAGAAAGTTCTGTGTGTTTATTTGTTTACTGTGTTTAGTTAGATATTTCTAGAAGTAGAAGGTTCTCCAATATTCTTGAATTAGGGTTTAGCTATATATACTCCAGATGCCCAAGGTAAATCAGAACTGTAATGAGACCTGTGATTAGACATATCAAGACTTGTACAGCGCCATATTAGATTCTATTGGAAGAGCTATCGCGACTTTATCTGTGGAGTGTTACAACGCATTGTGTGGATTTATTCATATTGCCTCGAACATTACAAATTATCTGTTGACATTCATTTTCCTCGTGGAGTTGTGAACATTGTTAATTAGGAACCTTGAAAGATTAAGGATAATACCAGGACATTCACATACAGATAAATAACATTTTGAATTATCATATTAATCTTTTACCACCCCCAATTACTTAAGATATTGTAAACCATCTCTGTATAATATTGTATATATAATTAAATTGTGTTTTGAATTTAGCTGTTGGTTTCTCATTTCTGTTATCCTGGGTCATAACAATGTATTTTTTATCAGAATGTCAGATTAGTAGAAAAATAATTCTTTGAGAAAGTATTTACCAAAAGACGTGAATATAATTGCATGTGTCATACACTACGGGGCCTGCTCATTTATGATTTAATACGCCTTACAAGGCCACATAAATCATAAATACGAAAATTAGCGTGTCAACGACCGTATTTGAACTTTGAATATCGACCAAAAAAATAAATTGATAATAATAAAGTCGAAATGGAAATGGGTCTGTGGATTTGATTCGGGAGTACTTTCGTCGAAAATCTGATACTAAGTTTTCGACTTTGTGTAAAACTCTAACCCACAGAAATGTACTAAATAATGTAAACGACAAACACCATCTGTAATCAGAGTTGTCAGACTGAATGTAGAGTCCCCATAGTCAAATTTTAAACCGCTTAAGCTCGTGTGTTTTACAATTAACTAAAACGAGTTTGATAAAACATGATTAACCACAGTTGTTTGTAGGAGAACCTCTATCTGTAATATTCCTGCTGGCTCGTCGATGACTAAGGTCATTTACGGTCAAATGCTTCAAAATTTGTTGCGGGAGGTAAGCTATGCTATGGTTTCGATGTTTTAGAATCAAAATTGGCGACTTAGAGGAAACAAGAATTTGATACAATCAGATGAAGGCAGATAATGTTAAAGTTAGATGTGGCGTATTTTTCATACTCATGAATCGATACAAGCTTTTATCATGTTATTTACCACCAAAAGTTACTAACATTTTGATAATTACAGTACTTTCAATACATTAATTTTAATGTTACAAATAAGAGCAGAAATGATTTCTAGCAATACTGCAATAAATAAGTATATGTACATCTATAGTGAAGCGAACTGAGTACCTACGGTCAGACCATGAAGCCAATTTTTTTACAGTGTTATTAGTAATTGTAAAGTGATTTGTGTAGGAAAGTTTCCTTCTAAACAAACACAAGGCATAAAAACAACAATAGTACAGTACATACTTTCTATGTTATAACTAACGTTTATAAGGCATCTTAAGCCATTTGAATGTTTTTCACGGCTTATTTCAGCAAACCTTAAGGTTTTCAATAGATTAATGAAGAAAAATTAAGATGACAAAATTTTCGCTCTGTCACGGAATACGTACCTATAAGTTTCAACACTGATGGAGCAAGCCAATTAAAATTTTTAAAGATGCTCCATCACCGACAAAGCTTAAACGATACTCATCATTTTAACAATAATTTCTGCTTTTTCGAATACATATATGTGTTATTAACACAAAATATAATAAAATAAAACAATTTATTTTGCATTTCGTGCATGCGCAATCAGTACTTCATTCCATATAGAACATAGTGCCAAAGATTTTTTTTCGGGACGCAATAAATTATTTTTTATATTTCTAACTTGAATTCAAATGAGAAACTCAAATGTTTCAATGGTGGTAATGGTGTTTTTGATAGAGAAAAATATCATTTTCAACGGTGGAGTATTTTTAATATAATATCAAGTGTTACAACAACGTTTTGATTGGTTGTAGAGTGATTAGATTGTTGTATGTTGGAGTGGTGCTGTTTTAATTTGTGAAGCGCTGCATTTTTTCAGAAAAATGTGAGAATTTCACACTGAATCATTGACGTCACTTTTTTTTTTTTAATTTCAGGTTATGAAAAACAATTGTTTCCGAACTTAAAGCTTACAATTAATTTTTAAGACAAATTGCGTCAGGTTTTCGGATTTTATTTTCATAAAGGTAATAAAAACAGAATTAGGCAATCAGAAAGTCGAATTTAGTATGAATACAAAGAAAAATTAATTATTTGCAAATGAAACATTGATTAAACAAAATCTATGTCAACCTAAAAAATAAACCTTGATTGGTGCAAAAAGAGCCAGATCATCTATGATTAAATACGTTTTGTAAGGCTGTAATTGCTCGTAAATGCGAAAATAAGAATATTAATGACTGTATTTGAGCTCTAAACAAAAAACAGAATAAAAATAAAATATGATGGTCATGAAGTTGAAGCGAAACTATTTGTATGTGAATCGGGAGTACTTTCTTCAAAAATTTTATTTTATGTTATCGACTGTGTGTAAAACGTACACATAAATGCATTAAATTACACCATTAACGATAAAATAGTATAAAATTATATTGATCATTGCGCTCTCAGGACCATTGTATAATGCCTCAAAACCAAAAATAAATCCTAGAGCTCTCATGACTATTGTATAATTCACAAAATTACATATCGGATGGCTCATAAGATGGTATATCTATGTGTAATGACGATTTATCTTTTTCGCAGCTGTGCTGTCGAGGTTTCTATGGATAAACAATGTGCGCGAATCACATAAATATAATTCATTTTACATTCCCTCTGCTGCAAAAGAAGTAGGGTAATGCAGTGTCATTTTTATGTAAAAGCAAAAAGTTGGGATGATTACCATCGCTTGAAGTTCATAGTTTATATGACTGGCATCTGCGCTTGGTAATGTTACACAGTGGGACTGTAGTGAAAACGTAAATATACATGCATACACACATGCATACATACATACTCACATACATAGATATACATGTACACATATATATATAAATGAACACACATACTCACATGCATACATACTTACATACATACCATCACATATTGTACACACTTAATGTCTCCATCATCTACATACTCTATATATAACATGCTATCTATTCATCCAAAAACATCCATTGTAAAAGTATTGTTGGTTTATTTGCTCACTTAACATTCTCGTTGGATGAATGATTATTACTCTATTTATATATATTAAAAAGTTACTGAATAAAGTATTACAATTTTGTCCATAACCATGGATGCTTATATTATACGTATAATCGCAATGCATACATTTTTTTTTAAATTGACGCGAGAAATAGCACATGATATAAATCAGAGCTTGTCAACCCGATTCCATTGTCTTAAATAGGAATGTCAACACAACTTCTACTTTTACTAAGTGTAAAGATACTAATTTGCTTACTAGTCGATCTTGTATTTTAATGTTCTTTTAAACGTCCAAGCATCTACTGTAATTCAAATACGGCCATGAATCTGACCGAAGTTAATACTTTATTATTTTATTTCAATTAAAATTCCATACTCGAAATGTTTGCAGAGGACTGGTTTTTAATACCTTTTTAATACTTGCCTACAAAAACAAAACCAGAATAATCTCGTTAATTTTTTCTTTGGTAGATTTTAATTTGTGTCCTAATCGACATCTATCGCCAAATAAAGCCGGAAACATTAAAATGAAAATAGTTTAGATAACAAATGGTTTGTAGATGCTCCCTGTATAACGGCCTACAATTCTAAGAAAGTTGGCTGCCATTATTCTTTCAAGGCGTTTTAACTGACGTTGACCTTGCCATGTACAGTATGCGGCGTGCATAATGTATAAGTATGATATGGTGTGTGTTTGTGCAGTTGACATCATTGATATTTACGCGATTTGTGGCACAATTGTCTAAAGTTCGATACCAAAGAACTATACTTGCTACGGTATTAAGCATCAGTTTACTTTTCAGTATTAGACTTCGAACTACGGGAATGTAACCTTCAGAAATAGAGACAAAATATAAACCATTTTCAGACGGTGTATTTTGTCATTGCAAGTTCTTATATGTCGAAAGAACACCGAGTGCTGCATTTATCCTTTAGCAGATCACGTGTAATCGTATCCAGAAGTAACTAAGTATACAACCAGACTGGAAACTGAATACAAACCAGTTTATGGTGATGGTTATATCATCCTGACATACGACATGTTGGAGACGATAGCCTTGGCGATATGTGGAGATTTAGTGTCTCCTCACCCAAACGTTTTGTCTCTATAGCACCTTAGCACGCCATGCTGAAGCAATAAGGTGGAAACTTAGATGATCTAATGTAATAAAACATAAAAAGGACGGTCGTATAATCGGTTTGGTTCGACAGTTTGTCTGTAAGAAGTCGACAGCTTGACTACTTGATCAATCTATTTATCGGTTTCCTTACAAAATTTCTTTTCCTCTTTTAGATTCTCTTAAAAACGATGGAAGTAAAATGAAATGAAGTATAGAAAAACTGAATAACGTATAACACACTTATTTCAGCCGATGATCGGGAATCGGAGGACTCGTATAGAACGATCAAGGGTAGGATAATTCTACATGGTATACATTCTATACCTCTTTTCCCGAAAAGCCTGTAAAATAAGTCTTCAGACAATTTTATTTTCTTATTTAAAAAAAAAAAAATTTGTCAAACAATATATCAATTTTACATTAATTACATAATCATGAAATACTAATATATTTATCTTCCATGCACATCTTTTACTCTTCCATTCTTTCATTCATCAGTATAATTACTTTGTTTGAGTGCTTTTTGATTGAGAGGGAGGGGGGGAGAAAAAATAAAATAAAAAAACAACAAGCTTGGAAGGAAAGAAGGGATAATGGGATGAACTAGAAAGGAGAGATTGTGAAGAATAAGAATTAGAATTATATGTAGATATATTCTTAGATATATGTGAAATAATGAATAAAACAATGAAAACATGAGTAAAAAATAAAGAAAGAAAGAAAGAAAAAAAGAAGCAAGAAGTTAGATACACATTTTATTTTTGATAGTGACAATTTAATTAAATATTACTGCTTAACATCCGGATCAATAGCAAGCATGACACATGTATGTAGGACAACAAATAAATGTATATTCTATTTTAATAAAAGATGTGCAACTGTCAGGGATTTGTAAGTTCTACTAGCTTTATCCATTTTGTCCAAGTCTTCAGTCAATTTTACTGATTCATGTACACTATATCCCCTACCATGCACACAGTATATTATCTCTGATGTTGTATTGATGTGTACAACATCGATTCCATTCAACGATGGTTACATTTTACTAAAAAATGTAGAATAATTCTAAAAATATTTTTGTGTGTAACATAACATTTAAAGGCAATTGTGGGATATTTACGTTTTTCTTCCATATCAAACCATACATTCGCTAAGTAATTACAAAATAAACCGGTGTAGCGAGTTTCCTTTCCATTTCAATCGAATAAACATACCTAGTTTCGTTCACAATTTTTTTAATCGCATCGGATTGTGGTGCGTATTTGTCATTGTATGTTCCACTATAAAGACTATTTCTCACAGGCAATTGTGTTTGTCTCTGATATATCACTGAAACATATGATGTGTATATTCCTTCACTACTAGTAGACAACATACCTATCACTGGGGGCTGTGATATGTTTTCTCTATAACAAACATCAGGGAACTGCGACTAATTTGACTATAATACACATCAAACACAAGGACTAGTGACAATATCAATCTGCCAACTGTCAATCAAACCACCCGGAAATCGCACGTGACTTGGGAGGTTGCTCTGTACATGTATACGTAACGAAGTTTGCCTCGACATTGAATGGAAACGCATGTTTTTTCGAGCATGAGGCGTGGCTACATGCACTGTCTAGCGATCGGCCAATTCTACTGAACAACAAATTCATCATATTTTATGATTTTTGTGGAGATCTAGGAATAAAATTAAAGCGTTTCTAAGATCGTGTGTGGTATAAGGGACAGCAAGTTACAGTATACATGCAGTTCGAAAATTTTAAAATTGATAGAGGAGATTTGTCCATATAGCGGAGTAAAAAACATAGTTTTGTATGAAATAATAGATCATTCGTTAAAACCACAAATCTTGATATTCAACAAGGGACTGTTTTAGGCCCATTAATATTAATTATGTATATAAATGACATGTCTAATAATTTTGAATGTCTTTCAAAACTTATTGCGGATGATACATCAATATATTCCGAACCGTTATTTCAAAATACTATAATCAAAATAAAGACAAAAAGTAGGTAGAAAATGGATGGTAAAATTTGATATCCGGAAAAGTGTACACATTTTCATGACCATGTTATTGATTTGAAGTTAAATGATGTTATTGTAGAATTAGTATATAATCACGTAGGGGTTACGCTTTTTAAAGACCAAATACAAACAAGAGGCCTAGAGGGCCTGTATCGCTTACCTGGTTTGTTATGCCAAGTTATGTTCTTGCTACAGATTCATCGTTTCTTTTCTATATGAATTTAAATATTTATCTCTATTTCCCCTACCAAGCCCCACACCTCCTGCCGCTAACGGGGTGAGAGCCAAAACTTATACCAAATGATTTACCTCTTTTCCACTATTGGGCCTGCACCTCCTGCCCCAGTGGGGCAAGAGCCGAAATTTTAAAACTTTATTTCCCTTTCCACAAGGATGTTTCTGGCCAAATCATGTTACAATCAATGCAGGACTCTATGATTAGTAGCAATTTAAAGGATTTGCTTTATTTCCCCTATTTGGCCCTGCCCCCCCCCCCCCTGCCCTCGAGGGGTCGGCACCAAAATTTATACAAACTCTATTTCCCTTCCCCAAAGAATGTTTCTGGCCAAATTTGGTTAAAATCCATGCATAACTCTATGATTAGAAGCGATTTAAAGAATTTACCTCTATTTCCGCAATTGGGCCCGCCACTCCTGCCCCTGGGGGATCAGAGCAAAAATTAAAGTTCTGTTCCACTTCCCCCAAGGATGTTTGTGGCCAAATTTGGTTACAATACATGCAGAACTCTAGGATAGGTAGCGATGTAAAGAATTTACCTCTATTTCCCCTATTGGGCCCCGCCCGTCCTGCCCCCGGGGGTCAGAGCCAAAATTTATACAAGTTCTGTTCCCCCTCCCTAAGGATGTTTGTGGCCAAATTTGGTTACAATCCATGCAGAACTCTATGACTAGTAGCGATTTAAAGGAAATGTTGACGGACAGACGGATGGACGACGGACGCCGCACCATGACATAAGCTCAACAGCCCTTCGGGCCAGGTGAGCTAGAAATGTAAATTATGATTTTTTTCTCCGATATAAATTCTCGCAATTCGGCTGTTCAACACAGGAAATACTCTTTTACAAAATTTAGTGCTGTACGTGAATTAGAATGAATATACGTACTCGGCCTACTATACCGTTTGGACGGATACAAATTGGTCCCTATGTGTCCTAGTGGAACATTGCCTTCAAAATCACTCGGGCACAATTTTCAATATTTTTTGTGGGTTTCCAATTATTTCATGGGTTTATACAAGCTATTACATAATATTTTTGTCCAAAACAAACATAACTACCATTCGTAATATCTACTGTACTGCTTACAAGGTGTCAAGTTCATAATTTGTAGACTTGCCTTATAAATTGTCTTTAGAAAGGCCATCATATATATGTAAAGAAA
>SAYR01052160.1:907128-946500 GCA_004382745.1 Argopecten irradians irradians | reverse complement strand
ACTCTTTTACAAAATTTAGCGCTGTACATGAATTAGAATGAATATATGTACTCGGCCTACTATACCGTTTGGACGGATACAAATTGGTCCCTATGTGTCCTAGTGGAACAGTGCCTTCAAAATCACTCAGGCACAATTTTCAATATTTTTTGTGGGTTTCCAATTATTTTATGGGTTTATACAAGCTTTTACATAATATGTTTGTCCAAAACAAACATAACTACCATTCTTAATATCTACTGTACTGCTTACAAGGTGTCAAGTTCATAATTGTAGACTTGCCGTATAAATTCTCTTTAGGATGTTTGTGGCCAAATGGGGTTACAATCCATGCAGAACTCTAGGACAAGTAGCGATTTAAAGAATTTACCTCTATTTCCCCTATTGGGCCCCGCCCCTCCTGCCCCCGGGGGTCAGAGCCAAAATTTATACAAGTTCTGTTCCCCCTCCCCCAAGGATGTTTGTGGCCAAATGGGGTTACAATCCATGCAGAAGTCTATGACTAGTAGCGATTTAAAGGAAATGTTGACGGACAGACGGACGGACGACGGACGCCTCACCATGACATAAGCTCACCGGCCCTTCGGGCCAGGTAAGCTAAAAATGTAAATTATGATTTTTAGCTCTGATATAAATTCTCGCAATTCGGCTGTTCAACACAGGAAATACTCTTTTACAAAATTTAGCGCTGTACATGAATTAGAATGAATATATGTACTCGGCCTACTATACCGTTTGGACGGATACAAATTGGTCCCTATGTGTCCTAGTGGAACAGTGCCTTCAAAATCACTCAGGCACAATTTTCAATATTTTTTGTGGGTTTCCAATTATTTTATGGGTTTATACAAGCTTTTACATAATATGTTTGTCCAAAACAAACATAACTACCATTCTTAATATCTACTGTACTGCTTACAAGGTGTCAAGTTCATAATTGTAGACTTGCCGTATAAATTCTCTTTAGAAAGGCCATCATATGTATATATGTAAAGAAATAATGTTTCGCTGAGAATTCGATATTTCATATGGTGCAGTTTTATTGCCTAGTAGGTAAGCGATATAGAACAACTACAATATGATGCTTGCAAACGTTTTGATAATGGTTTGCATTACCATTACTTTGTTTCATTAGCAGTAATAGGCACCAATTTTAGCTCAAAAGACCACACCATTTTCTGTCTAAAAGTCTTTTGTGCTACAATATTGCAGCTATACATGAATTAGCACTGGGGGGCCAGAGCCAAAAATTATACAAGTTCTGTTCCCCTTCCACAAAGAATGTTTGTGGCCAAATTTGGTTACATTCCATGCAGAACTCTATGACAAGTAGCGATTTAAAGAATTTACCTATATTTCCCCTATTGGGCCCCGCCCCTTCTGCCCCCGGGGGATCAGAGCCAAAATATGTACAAGCTCTGTTTCCCTTCCTCCAATGATGTTTCTGGCTAAATTTGGTTGCAAACCATTTAGAACCGTAGGACTTGTAGCGATTTAAAGGATTTACCTTTATTTCCTCTATAGGGCCCCGCCATTCCTGCCCCCGGGGGTCAGGGCAAAAATTTATACAAGCCCTGTTTCCCCTTCCTCCAATGATGTTTCTTGCTAAATTTGGTCAGAATCAATGAAGAACTCTATGACTAGTAGCGATTTAAAGGAAACGTTGACGGACGGACGACGAATGGACGGACGGACGACAGACGACGCGCCTTGACATAAGCTTAGCGGCCCTTCGGCCCAGGTGAGCTGAAAATGGTTCAAAATACATAAGTATATTTTGTACGATGAAATATATTTCAAATAGACATATTTTAATTTAAACTTGTAAGACAATATATACTGCTATTATCCGAATACTGCTTTGTAATTTGGGGTCGATGTACTCTTTGTAATGCAGATAAATTAGAAAAAATATGTAAGTACTGCAATAATTAAAAAAAGGTTTACCATCTTTTCCCATTAAATTATCATAATACTCTGAAAGCGGATTAGAACCACTTGCTATTTCTCTTTTACAAAATTACTAATACCCAACTATTTGTCTAATTTATTACTACCATCAATTCAAGAAAAATCCAATCTTTACCTCTGCAATACTAACAACTACGCTTTGACCACACTACCAACTACAATTGCAACTCACAAACATATTTTCCTCAACTACTATACGACTATGGATTCACAGATCCACAAAATAGTTTCTATACTATTTTTAAACAAGAGGCCCCAAGGGCCTTGTCGCTCACCTGGTTTACAATTCCAAGAAATGTTCTGAATACAGATTGATTGTTTCTTTACTGAAGAAATTAAAATATTTATCTCTAATTTTCCTATTGGGCGTCATCCATACCGATCCAGGAGGTAAGTTCCAAAATTTATACAAATTATATTCCCCTTCCTGCAAGGGTGTTTCTGGCCAAATTTGGTTACAATCCATGCAGACCTCTAGGATTAGTAGCGCTTTAAAGGATTTACCTATATTTCCCCTAATGGGTCCCACCTCTCCTACCCCTAGGGGGTCAGAGCCAAAATTCATACAAACTATGTTTTCTCCAATGATGTTTATGGCCAAATTTGTTTACAATCCATGTAGAACTGTATGATGAGTAGTGATATTCAAAGGAAATGTTGACGGATGGACGACGGACATTGCGCCATGACCTTCGGGCCAGGTGAGCTAAAATATACCTTTGATAGACCACATGTCGCTAATTGTTACTTTGAAAATAGGAAATCTTTAATGTAACATTAATTAACGTCCCAAAGTGTATAAACAGCCAGGGTCACATGAGGACTGCCTTCCCTGTATGCGGTGTGTAGCGTGTATGTAGCGTGCGGTGCGTGTTTTGGGAGACTGCGTATGTTACTTTTGTATCATCTTGTATAGTGGAACTCTTGCCCTTTTTATAGTGCTATATCACTGCCGCATGCTACCGAAGATACCAAGCAACACACCCAACTCGATTACACTATACTGACAACGGGCGAACCAGTCGTCCCTCTTCTTATGAGTTGTCACAGAGGACAACTAAATTCTGTTTTTTACAACCATAGTATCTCAAGTATATTTGTCACCATTATAAACATTTTTATCACATATAAGTGATTATACCGTTACCCTGTACCCTGTACATTATTTGGCCACTCTGTTGCGTCCAAATATCGACACATTTGTTTCTGTGAATACATCAGAACTGTAACTATTTTTATGACCTTGTGGGAAAATAACGAAGGTAGTCTCATTCAGCCAGACTCTTGTTGACAACGCATGCTACGAATGATTATCTTAAACTTCACACATTTGCACCGGAACTAGGTGATGTGGTAAATTGGTAACCATGGTCAGAAAACGTGTATTAACAAGCTTCTGGTTGAACGTGAGGCGATTCTCTCTAGCGACTGTTCAATGTAAACTTTCACCAGAAGATAGACTGTCAGACATCCTAATTATCTTAGTCAAGTCTAGTTGCCATGTTTTACACACTTACCTTGACAACCGAATCATGACAAACGACGTCTCAAGATATTTACCCAGTGACGTTTTAATCAAATTAAGAAGCGCTGGATTAATAAAGCTTAACATCAGGATCAATTTATTACGAAGTGACGTAAAAGAGGATTTACCTTCACATAGTGATTACATGTACGTCAATAGAGATCTTATTCGACCACTGTGTCAGCTTCCTCGCTATCGAGGAAGATTATGACATATTAGTATGTGACGCCATATCCATTGATTGCTGTAATCCCGTCGAGTTGGCCCAATTCTGGTAACACTTGCTTGCCTGTTTTACGTCAAAGATGCTCCATCGCCGACAGAGTATAAACGATACTCATTATTTTAAAAATAATTGGCGTTTGATCGTGTATATGTATGTGTAATAAACACAAAAATAATATAAAATAATATATACTCCTTTTTGTATGTATACTAAGTACTTAATTCGATATAAAACATCGTGCCATGTAATTTTTTGCGATGCAATTAATATTTTTTAATACTTTTGGTTTTTAAGTAATATAAGAATCTCAAATTTCTCAATGGTGGTAATGGTGTAAAGTAAGTATTTTTTGTAACTGAAAAACACCTTAATCGTTTACTCCTGCTTTGATAGAGAAAAAAACCCAGTTGTTTAAAACAATAAGCAGGACATACACTTTTCAAACGAGACATTTACTATTTGTTATCTTAGTTTTGGAGATTTTTCAATATACGATATCAAAATCATTACTATGGTGTAATAAGAGTGACCATTGGTTTTGGCTGGACGGCCTCCCATGTATGTGATGTGTTGATACTTTTATGATTTGGGAGGCTGCAATATGCATCGTGTCTTCTTGTGATAGAGGAACTCTTGATCTTTTTATAGTGCTAATACACTGAACCATTCCGTCAAATACACCGAACAAGCACATCACAACTTACACTATACTAAGCTGAAAAAATGCTAAATATTTTACATGCGATCATAGGATACATTAAAAGTCATATTTGTTTGATACAAAACTGTAAACAGACTTAATGCTTGTCGTTTAATTAAATCTAATCGTGTTCACAATTATCCGCTATTGCAATTAATATCTCAGACCAAAGGTTTATCTCATTCTGGTACTACTTTGATAGTCACACAGAGTACATCAACTGCAGTGATTAAAGGCCCACTACTTTACCGAAAAGGCTTTTATATTTCTGTAATAGGAATGTAAAACGAAATGTATTATTTTGTAGAGTCACAAAAGTTTTCAGCTTATTTAAAATACTTCATTTATCATCACCTTCTAAACAACTCAATTGCGGTAAATTACATGTTAATTATCTTAAAGCGGGTCGTCTTATGTTTCCCGCTGTCGCCTAATTACCGCGCAATAGCTGACTATAAATGCGCCGGATGGCAAAACAGCGAAACGAATCTTCACTGTTAACAAAGATTACAGAACGAATATTGCCATCGATATATATAGTTGTGATCTTAGTATTGTTTTTACGAATATTTTTATTTTTGTTTCGGAAAGGTAGTGGGCCTTTAATATCTTAGACCAAAGTTTTACCTCAATCCGCATACCACTCTCGTGACTGGTACCTTAACACACTTTTAACGCATGCTGTTTGTGGAGTACTCAATAACAATATCCGCACAGACACAATTGTATTTTATTGGTTTAGTTTTTTTGCTTAATGATCCACAAACAATTAATGTTTCCTCCGCAGAAGGACACTTCTAATGGTTCTGAGTGCTATGGAAACACAAATTTCTCTAGGTAAAACATTTCCGGCAATTAGTATTTGGATGTGTTATCGGGAAATCGAATCAGGCAGTATAACGACTTGTTGGCACGTTGTCAGTATAATGTGACCAGGAGGCGTGTGTTGCTTGGTGTCTTCGGCAGCTTACTTCAGTTGTTCAGCAAGAATTCCACTATACAAGAAGACACAACACCGCAGTTTCCCAAAACACACACCGCGCACTACATGCAAGCTGCACACGGCATACATGGGAGGCCATTCTTACATGATCCTGGCTGTTAATAGGACGTTAATCAAAGTAAAAAAATGAACTGAAACTAACATTTTATAGAGTTTGATTTATCTCGGCCAAGGACAGAACCCACTGCCGTCCTTACAGGGGCGAGCGTTCAACTTAAGGCAAAATGTGAGGCAGTGTAAGGGAGACATTAGGAAAATAAAGTCAGTTAGGAAGAAAAAGGAATATTTAATATTAAAAATTTAGTCTCTTTATACGACCATCAGGTACAATTCTATTTACAGTGCACATTAATTTATTTTCCATTAGAGAAAGTTAGATAATGCTCGATTTTAACACCGCGCTGAAATAGATGTCTTGTTTTTATTTCAAAACAGGTGGATTTTATGTTATTAAGAGAATACATTTTGTTTTTAATTCAGTTTCTCTCTTACCGTTTCTGTGCGATGCGACTCACTATTACTGAAATTCCAATGAAAAGAGGTGGCGATGCTTTCACAGTCACCATTGCCAATGTGACGACGCTGCAGTTCGTTTTT
Organism: Argopecten irradians irradians; assembly: GCA_004382745.1. Taxonomy (NCBI): domain Eukaryota; kingdom Metazoa; phylum Mollusca; class Bivalvia; order Pectinida; family Pectinidae; genus Argopecten; species Argopecten irradians. Next base: position 940,478 of record SAYR01052160.1, on the reverse strand, counting down.
ATATATCTATTACGATTCCTCGGAGCAATATTTACAACAGCAGATGCTACACTATCTTGAGGTATACACACATTTTCACTAATGGATGTATATTGATCAGACAGGCGTTCTGCCCAAGATACGCAAAGACAAACAGAAAGCATACCTATTCTTTATTTTACATTGACATTATTCCTGTTACATCTGATCTGAAAGACAAAACAGAGCTCGACGCCGTTGATACAATTTCCAAGATCAGGTTTTTTTTATCATAAGTTGTTAGATTCACAATGTTTTCTTTATCTTATATTGACATTTATGGATGGCATTTATGGAAACAATGGTATACACAGTACATAGGTATGTCGGTGTTACATCTCCAACAGGAAAACCATGGATTGATGACGCTGATACCATTTCCAAGGTCAGCTAATAGATTAACGACGTTATATACTGAAACTATTACCAGATAAAACTGTGGGAAAACCTAACCCAAGGGAAATAGGATTGTCTTAACACCTTTCAAAGACCCCAATAGATACAATAAAAATGTGCTGCTCCAATTTACATGATCGTTAAACACCGACTTAATGGTATCTTTACTGTTATTTCTGATGTCTCCCTTGAAACTGCCGGGCCACATTTGCCTAGAACTGAACTTTCGCCTCTAATGGTTTGAAAGAATAGTTTTAGTTTTTATAATGACTTTGTTGTCCTTTGCTTGTATTCGCTTGGTTTCCAATTATTTTGACACCGTTTTTGTACCCGTTTTAAGATCAAATCTGAATATTCAAATGTTATCATTTAACCTGTATAAGGGGTCTGTTCTTCAAGTTTGCATTCTGTGACTATGGTCTCACATCTATTGAACAAGTTTCTGATGTAAAATGTTGAGTTCAGGTATTTTCGGACCTGTTCGTATCTGCGAAATACCATAAACTATGAAAAGTGTCATTTGTCAACATTCCCAGAACACGAAAGGTTCTATATAAGCTTGGTTTCGTATGCAGTAATACAACACAGTAGAGCGATTTCGCTGTCCCAAAAAGACACATACAGTGTACACACGACAGTCTTCCAAAACATCTGACGATCGGTCAATGAAGACGAATCGGATGCTTTTGTCATAAGCAATCTGAAAGTATTTATCCTTTCTTTTACATCAGGTTTCGTAATCAGTACACATTTATAGATATATAAGTACTTAACGGATAAATTATCATTGACATTATAATGCTTTCCATTCACGTTGACATTTCCGTAAAAATGATTAAGATGTTAATGCTAAAACAATTTCTGTCATTGCCTTGATATTTTTATCAAAAATCCCATTAGGCAAATCGGCGGGAAGCTTCCATTCAATATCCGTTCAATCGCATGTTATTCATCATATTTGATCAGATCAAGATGATGATATCACAACCCTTTTAAAAATGATGTGTTGTATTAACGATATCAAATGTTTGAAGTGCATTAAAGTCAAAGGATCACTATTACCCAGCACACATTCATTCGATCTGCCGCCATCATCCATTTTTCTTTTGTTAGTGTAAATTAACAGAGTGATATAATTACACGTAGGCGATTACTAGGTAAACTGGTAAAGCAAGATTAGATAAAATTTATTCTGGTTCAGGACTACATTATGTCCTCTGTACCAGACTCGTATAGATACATATTACATAAGTAAAATACATTAAAGATGCTCCACCGCCGACAGAGCATAAATGATATTCATCATTTGAACAATAATTGGGGTTTAATCGTGTATATGTATGCCTAATTAACAAAAAACAAAATAACATAAAATAATTTATTTCGCCTATGGTGCATGCGCAATCATTACTTCATTCCATATAAAATATAGTGCCACTGAATGTTTTCGATATGCAATTAATTATTTTTCATATTTTAAACTTGAGGTAAAATTAGAAGCTCAAACTTTTCAATTGTGGTAATGGTGTAAAGTAAGTAACTTTTATAACTGAAGAAAAATACTAAATCGTCTGCTCCTAGTTTTGATAGTGAAAAAATACCATTTGTCAGCGGTGGAGCATCTTTAATAATATATAACACCTTATTCAAAATTATGGATGGTTTTCTATGATATTGTTGCTTCGTCATGCTATTTAATATCATAGAAAACCATAATTTACCATATCCCCCATGTTCGCGGAGTGATGCGTCAACTTGTGAACATTGTGTGTATTTTTGGAGAGTGTATAGTACACTCGTTTTATGCTTCTTTACAAAAGTGGAAATCTTGCCCTTTTGTATGGTGCTATTACAATGCAAAATGTCGCCTAACATACTATTGTAGTAGACACCTGGCTTTTAAGATGTAAATAAATAGAGTAAAATAACAGTTGACTCTTTCATACGTGAATATGAAGAATCGCGATTTTTTACTGGATGGTTTTGCATCATTTGTGATTCAATACATAAGAATGCGTGAAAATTTCAACGTAAGTGCCAATGCTTGTATCTATTATAGTAAACCAAGCATAGTTTCTGACAAAAATGTTAAGATTATACCGATAAAATAGTAATTTTTGTGACGCCATAAGGTTATATTGCATGGATAGCCGAATAATATAGCCTCAGACGACACGAGTGCATTGCCCGACACTAGCTAGTATTACACCCGTAGGAATGAGAGGAAAAAAAATGTAGATGAACTTGGCGTTGTGACCTAAAATAACCATAAGGAGAGATAAATTTGGAGCGATTTATTGTTCTTGCCTTTTGTACGTGATTGAAACTGAACCTTATAAGTATTGTCATTGATTCGTTACTAACTCACGATTACTACAAACCATTTATTTGCACGAGATCCTTAATTTGCGAGAATGCTCGACCGCAAATTTTAATGTTTGCGCAGTCAGTAAGAACCATTGGTCGCGAATTGATGGATTATCGAATAACACAGTCTTACAATTTTACATTAAATGTGTAATCATTTAAGAATCGGCAGTATCGGCTGGATTATAGACACCGCAGAACCAAACTAAAAGTAGATTCTTGGAAATCTCTCAAGAGTGCGATGTGTTGAAATTGTTATCTTTTTTCACGCTGAACATAATGGAAGATAGACGCTCTGAAATAACCGTGTAACAAAATGGTATATCCGTGATATTTCTATACACACTTGTATGAGATAACCTACCTCAAACGCAACCAGACTTGAAAATTTTATATAACCACGATCGTAACAAGTGATAAAATTGTCGTCTATCTATTGGTGCCACGATTTCTATAGAAGAGAACTCGAATGATCTGTACTGATATTGGCTCTTGCGGTTCTTCACCTTTTTGCACTTACACATTTACATTAAACATTTAGTAGTCTTTTGTCTAGATAGCTAGCTGGCAGATATCGGATAGCTTAATGCTACCTTGTCTCCTACAATCCTCTTCATTCCACGCCCTACACTCAACAAAACCAATGTACTGCATTAGCTGACCTGGTAAACTCATCGCAGCTTTAAATACGGAAGACAGGATTTATCGCTAACGAGCACTGTTGATCTCATAATTCATGATTAGTGGAACCGCCAGAGCGATCCAACCAACGGGGAACGTCCTTTCAGATACGTATTGGCCAAAATGTCAAATAAACTTTTATTAGGCCAATGCATTGCGCCTGAAGACCATTTTCAAACGCGCTAGCGGAATGAAACGATTTGAGACATCTTCGCTTAATTTAACTACTGTATGTGGTTGTATTGTACATATATATGTTCCTGAAGACAGATGGCAGCTGTGAAATACATGATTGTTTTATTGGTCTTTTTAATATATAATTTTGAATACAGATAAAAAAACCCGTTCATTCTTTTTGTAATTGTGTCGTTTGAGGAACTGACTTTTTTTAAACTTCCTGTGCCCTTCATGTATGGTGTTTGATTTGTATTCATTGCGCGTGCTCTTTATTGCAGCTTTTGCATGGCGATAAATAAAACGACAATGCTTGGAATATTTCAGTTTATATAATGTTGTGGCGAACTGGGTTGATCATGGATGACCAGGTGGCTTAATCGGTAAAGTATCCAGAAAGTGTTTTCAAGTTGGAACCCCGATCTAGCCGCTAAATTTTCTTCTATTCTGTTACATTTGACGAACATGTTACCTTACCGTTGCATTTCAATTGTTTTAAGTTACGTAGTGGTATTACAAATTAAATTTTGACACAGATATTTCATTTACCATTTTCCATGTTGATGCCATTAACAGACATTGTGTTATGAGTTTTTTTTCGGGATGAAATTAATTATTTTATTTTGAAGTAAAATACGAAGTTAAATCTTTTTAATAATCGTTAAAGTGTAAAGTAAGTAACTTTTGTCACATTCTGAGTGATAAGAGTTACGTCCACTCATCTGCAATTTTGTATTTATCAGAGTAACGTCCCATCGTTTCACTGCGTCAGTTGTTTATTATGCAGTTAACTTGTTAAAATGTTCGGTAGTGTGACAATGTTTTCCAGTCCCGCTATTATTAAAACAATCAACGTCACAACGTATTTGCAATCCCTTTCGCGTGCTCGGGAAATACTATCTACTATATGCATGCTTTCTTCTCATATAATGTATCAAATAAGTAATGCTGTGTCAAACAGCTTTTACTTTGTATGTCTTTACGGTAACTTGATGCACAAAAAACGTCCTCCGCTGTAAAATATCCCGGTTGTACATAATGTGCGTTCGAACGAGCTAATGGAATCAGACATCGATTGTTGTAATCCGTCATTGATACTTAAACCATTCTTATGTAATGCAATGTATCCAAGTTCACAAGTACCCCATATTATATTAAAAACAGATTTACTTTATACGAAAAAATCAATCAGATGTTGAAATCATGTCTCCTTCGGGTAACGTAATTTTTGTCTTAACGATGAAGTTCGTATTTTTTCTACTAAGTTTGGGAAAATCAAATTTGAAAGTTTGCTTTAAATCACTTAAGCTTTTGTTTTTACACAAAAAACATCAAATGAAATCACAAAAAGATATTAAATGCATTTTGAAGGAGTATGAGTAGGGACTTTTGATGTGGCGTCAATTCCCTGCGGAAATTAGTTCGTGTGCACTTTGGGATGTTGGAAAGATAGTTAATATCGCTGCTGTATAACAAACTCCCACATAATTGGTATGTCTTTCCAGATAACTATGACTTGATGTTGGATGTAATGTATCTACTGAATAGATATTGACCAGTCAACAGATTATTTTGTTTATAGGTAACTATGAATCTAAGTTTCACAACGCCTAACTAAAGTCATAGCAAACTGAACTCCACTTGTATAGTTGTTAATATCGTTTAATTATAGAGTGCTTTTGGTTTTATCAATATTTTTAAACTTTTAAAATGATCATGGCTGTTAATTGGACGTTAATCAATTAATCAGATTTTCCAATGAGTCATATATTAACGACAAAATGAGGCCTAGATGTCACCATTAACTAACGTCACATACAAAAATCACAAAATAGTTTTTATCTAAGTTAATGATGAGATTGACAGCTTATGATGATAATATAGTGTTCTTTCTTTGATAGAGAAATATATTCAAGTTAATACAAGTATAATTCAATCTTTTTACCTATAATTCCGCTTTTGCTGATGGACTCTTTCCTCTCAGAAACCATAATGCTTCTGTATCAACTTATCAAATGCAACGTTATAAAAAATTCTTTTCTTCATGGGCTGATTACATATTTTTTAAGCCAATGAAAATGTTTGTTACAACGAAAATTGAATGATGATGTTTATTTGTACAGGTTTTTTTCCCCATATCGTCAAAATAGTAAACAATCACATGATTTGTGTGTTAAATGCACTACGGTTGATACAAACACGATGATGCGTTTGATACCGTGTGAATTCATGGTTTGTGGTTTGGCATTAATCTACGATTTCAACGGAGAATTGAAATAGGAATCGAAAATAAGTCTGAAATGTACGGATTCCCAATTCGTAATAGAAGTGATCATTGATTATCGCTGAAATTGAAACATTCTGAAAATAAATATCAAAAATAATTTTTTTATCAAATCGAACGTTTTATTCACTGGCATCACACCTTAATGAAAGAAAATATCACAAATCCTGATTGTCATTTAAATGTCATTTTTTCTATTGTAAAAAGGTAATTGAATTTCATGAAACTAATACTCTATTAGTGCTTGTGTCCTGGAATCTATTCGTGAAAATTGCATTAAACATGAAGCATTAAATATGCTTTGATTACGTTATCCACAGCAGATTGTTTTTATTCGAAATAATCTAATATCATTTAATGTTGCAATCAGGTCTTAAAATACTTGTGGGATATCTTCTACACAGGAAATGATTCAAAACATTTAGAGATTTTTATCTTCTTTAATAAAAAAACAAAGCGAGTGTCTCAAATATTTTACACGTTTTGCTGAATCTGATCGACCTTAAGTCTAAAAGAGATATTTTATTGCTTCTCTTCGCAGAATCTTAATTATATAGTGTTTCCCGCAGGAAAAACGGGCATGGTGCTGGGTTTTGAAAAGGGCACCTTGACCGCGATAAATAACAATCAGAGGGGCACAAAGGTTATATCGACGACTTCCAACACAAGGGAAAATCTTTAAAACTGTCTTGTTGGTTATATAATTCTGGTTCAACTTAATATCATTCAAATGCTTTAAACTCTCTGAGTTGCTTAGCAATATAAGGACATCTATTTTATTATTCTGGGTTAATATTGTAATCTACCGATCATATGATCATGACTATAATTGATTCACATGAAAGATCTAAATTTTATGTATATTAATTAAAAGAATGAGAAAGTGCGATTTCAATTCAATTATCTTTATTTCAAAATATCTTTATTGAAATATTAAAAATACTGTATTGAATTTAATAAGATAACATGTTTCATAATAATGAATAATTAATTAAAATAGTATTTTTAAATTTACAAGCACAAAATTAAGAAAATACAGATAATTGTAACAGTAGTCTTCAAAATGTAATTTAATCTGAGAGAGAAAAAAAGTTGATTTCTTTTTAATTTGATTTACGTAATTGATTTGCCATTGATAATTTATTATTATTTATGCTTTTTATGTAAATAAATTCACACCGAAATTCTGAAGAAAATTATATCGTTTTTATTTTTAAAAAGGTGAATATTAGTAAAATCCTGAAATCTGGATCTACTATTACAATACACCCAAAATGGCGGCCATTACGATTGCAAAGCTTGTTACATCCATCAGATATAGATAGGCCTATTAAACATTAAAAACGTGAGTAAATCATTTACAGTTGTAAGCAGTATTTGTTTTTTAGTAATGCTCCTCACTAGCTGTAGTCATACAACTTATTGAAAGGCCAGCTGATTGTTTTCTAGGCTGCAGATCGGCTGCTTGACTTCAGCTTACGTAATACACAGACGTGAAAGTGACACCACAAGCCAAGGTGGTAATAGCCCAAGGCTGCTAATTAGGGCTACTGGGGTGTTGATCAGGGGGTCAGGGATTGGTCAAACCTCTTGTGTTTACTTAAATATCAAGCGACTGCCTGGTATTTTGGAAGTTTAGTAAAAATATACTGGAGACAAACAGGGAAGGGTGTTAGGTTATAGGGGCATGGCGTCAGGTAAAAAGGGCCCGGCGCGGCGCCATGCTAATCGGGGCTGTGGGAAACACTATTATAGGAAAGTTGTGTTGTGGAACGGGAGACTGCAGTATATTCGTGTTGTGTCTTCTTGTGAAGTGTAACTCTTGCCTGTTTAATAGTGCTATTTCACCGAACACACCAGCCAACGCACCCCACCTGGTTACATCAGTGTCATGTAATGACGTCTTCTAATGTATGTGGTGTTTAGGGTGTATGAAGTGCGTGTTTTTGGAGACTGGAAGAGGTATTTTTCATGTTGTGTCGTCTTGTATTGTGGAACTCTTACCCTTTTTATAATGCTTTATCACTGAAGCATGCTGACGAGCACACACGTCCTTGCATGATCATGGCTGTTAATAGGACGTTAGTATAAACAAACAAACAAACAAACAAAAAGTGGTATGATGGATTAGATGTGATCCATTCATTGCCACGTGCAGCCATGGTTGTGGAGTTGTTAAGATATACGATTTTTGCCCCAACCTCTGGGTCATGAGTTCGATACTTATGTAGGGATGTCGTTGCCAGGTACAAACTACTGGCAGTGACTTTCTCCACCTGAATCCGATAAGCCCTATATTGATCCCTGCTATCAATTTGTTGTTAATAAAAAACATAACCAATCATTACCACGTTTGTTGTTTTATTTATTTGCAGTTCGATTTATCATTTCTTTTAATAAATATATGCCAATACTACGATGGCCGACAAGAGCCTGGCAAAAAGATATGAAAAAACTGTAACGCTTTTTATCATGATACAGTTTTTTCACATGTTTGTGTACCATAAATGGTACAAAAACATATGAAAGCATGGTACAGAAAGATGTGAAAGCAATATTTATGTGAGCAGTCACTTTTATATCTTTCTGTACCAAAACAGCGGCCGAAAACAGCCATGGTACAGAAACATGTAAAAGGCGAGAGACTCAAAGGTTACCGAGTTTGACAAATGACTTTCTGGTAAAGTTATCAACAGTTAGATTGTATACAGCTTCACGGGAAAATACCATAAAACAATTTAACAAATACTATAATGTTGGAAACCATGTTTCATTTATTTATCTATATAAGAAGAATGACCACGTCATACCGGTTTTATTTAACAATCGTAGGCCTTAAGTTACACCTGAAGAATAGCAAAATAGTTTTGTCTCTGTTTGTCCTCAGATGTGCTTAACGACATTTTACGCTTGTTGTGACGCCCTAATCAAACTGCTGCTATTCGGGGTCAGCTTTGGTCATGGTGTTTGATAACAACATTCCAATGCTCCTTTCACATCTTTGTGTACCACAGTTTCACGTGTTTTTGTACCACTGATGGGACAAAAAGATGTGAAAGCTCAGACCCTTTCATATGTTTTTGTACCACGCTTTCACATATTTTTTTTACCACCGATAGTACAGAAAGATGTGAAAGGTAAATCGTTTCACATGTTTATGTACCACGCTTTCACATCTTTTTGTACCATCAGTGGTTCACAAACATGTGAAAAGAAATTAGCTTTCACACCTTTTTGCCGGCCCATTTTGGCTATTGGTACATAAACATGTGAATGTAATCTGAATTTTCGAGAGATGTTTATAATCTTTCTGTACCGCACTTTCACATGCTTTTGTACCATATCGTGGTACAAAAAGATGTGAAAAAACTGTACCATGATAAAAAGCGTAACAGTTTTTTCATATCTTTTTGTCAGGCTCTTGTCGGCCATCGTACAATACCACTAAAGATCCAATGTGTTAAATCATTGATGTTTTCTTTTATTCCGCTTCACGGGATTCGCTAATGCATCGTCCACCAATATATCGTATAATACATTATTAAGCCTAAGCATGCTTAAATAAATTGTCCATGCAGTAGATAAGAACGATGACGTAAAAATTTATATTGCTACGTCATTATTTTATGTGCACATTTCATACTTTGTTCTGACCACATTTATGAAATTTGTTTTCTTTTTCAGATTTTGAAAGCAATCATCCTTTCATAGAAAGACCACCGCTTTTTTTACATTTCCACTGAACGGCAGAGAAACAGATAGAGAAGTATCGGTCGTATGTAAAGCAATAACTTTCTGTTGGCTACCCCTACAGCACTTACATAGAAAATGGCGAGCAATAAGATCGCCAGTGATTTTGTTAATGCTCTAACAGGACCGCAAGCTACCAATGAAGAACGCAAATCAGGTATGTGGAAGGACATGTATTCAAAACTTCGCAAAAACAAAAAGGATCTAAGAAATGGTTATGCATTTGGAAAGAAACCTCCAAAATATAAAGCGCAACCGCCAAGCCAACCTCCGGTCTCCACGGTGATGCCTTCCACCTCGTCATCGTCAAGCAAGAGTAAGTCTCCTGCGTCCTCTGCGACTTCCAACAGTAAAACTGCTGCAAGTGTAACAGCCATTAAGTTATTCCAGAATAGTGATACGCAAACAGATGATGACGTCAAGAAGGACACGGACACAACAGATGATTGTATAATGGGTCTGGCGCTTGCCTGTATCATTATCCTACCATTGGCTATCATCTTTGTTCTCGTTGGCATGGCAACGCCATTTTGGTACCAAACCGGAACCGGAAACCTAGGGCTCTTCCAGATGTGTTATACAACTTCGTCTGGCTCATGTGAAAGTGCTAATTCCTTCCTATCGTCGGTATCGACAACAGGTTAGTAAATACTTAGATCATTATCACATTATTGACCTACGTCGGCGAGACAATGCCTAGCAGTAGAGACTAAATTAGACTAGCAGTAACTAAATTATCATCTTTGTACAACACAATTTCGATTAGAAGTATACTTTTGCCCTTTAGTATTCGACCAGATTTTGCAAATATTCAAACGCTTCTTCAACTTAAGTCCCAATACATATAATTTGATGTTAGAATACTATTTTCTATACTTCTACCTCTTGCGCATAACTTTAGACCATCATATTTAGCAACACACATGGGCAGTTTTAAGTAATTATCATTCGTTTAAGTCAGGTAAAAGATAACTTTTGAAGCATGGGTTCTCATATTTTTGACATGCATTTGTGTGTAACATATATCGGTATTGAAGTGTATACAGTTGTCCGCGTTAGCGTACTATAAAATATATACTAGAACATCCAATGAATGTTACGCACCAATGCATGTCAGAATATGGCAACGAATGCTTATATTAACATTTAAACTATCATTATAATTTAGAAAAGAAAATAAAGAAAAAATAACGCATTAAAAACACTCACACGTCTGTTTCGAGAAACATAAAACTTAATGGAACAGCCTATGATTTGGCGGGAAATAGTGGATGCGAGTTCCTTCCGGTGTGTTGTCATGGATAGCCGTGTAAACAATAATGTTAGATGAAATAGTCCTATCGATAAACCAGATATACTAAAATAGATACATATCATTTCAATCCATTTCAAATAGTTAATTAGAATATATTTCTATTTTGATCAATTAAAACTATTCTTTCAGTGAATTCTAACGTTGACTTAAACCTTTTTCGAGACCACTTGAACGAATTCAGGTGAAGGTAGTAGTACACAAGAGCATAAATGACAATGTAAATATTGGAAAATTAACATACAGTGGGTTTAGCAGGAACATACAGGTACTGTGCAGTGCAATGTAAATATAGATGTGAGGTTACCGACGGGGGGATCTAAACCGCAATCGTCCCGGATTTAAGTAATCCATGGGAACATTTAAAGTCAACACCAGCTGTTGTAATTACAGTATTCAACCTACCCCTTAGCAAAGATTAAGAAATATACATTTTTAGAACAATTGTGAATTCTTAGACATCGTTTTGTTCAACTACGAAGAATAACTGAAATCCTACAGTATATTGTTGATTTAAAGATACTCCACCGCCGACAGAGCATAATTGATATTCATTATTTTAGCAATAATTGGTGTTTAATCGTATATATATATGTCTAATTAACACAAAAATAATATATATATATAATTTATTTTGATTTAAGTGCATGCGCAATCAGTACTTCATTCCCTATGATATAGTGACACGGATTTTTTTTGGGATGCAATTAATTATTTTGCATATGTTTAACTTGAATCAAAATAAAAAAAAGCTCAAACTTTCCAACGATGGTAATGGTGTAAAGTAAGTCACTTTTGTTACTGAAGAAAAAGACTTTATCGTCTGCTCCTGTTTGTATTAGAGAAAAATACCATTTGTCAGCGTTGGAGCATCTTTAAAGATACTAAAATGAAACGGAATCTAGGGAACAATTTCATCAAAATATGTCGGGGATTAACGTTTCAATTTACGTCACAATAAAAACGACAGTCATCGTTACAACAACTCTCGAGTGTACCTTATCATAAGAAATATCCTGAAGTCCTCACGACTGTATAGATATAAGTACGCTTTATTTATTTAATAGTCACGTTCTGTGGAAATTGTACTGAATATAACTGCTTACATAATCCTGAAATAGAGGATACGGTAGCCGAGTGGTAAAGATGTGTACATATTACCACAAGCCCTCCATTTCTGCTTCAAGAGTTCGAATATCAAGTGGGGCAATCGCCCGGTAATGACCGTGATACTAAGATTTTTCTCATGGTACTCCGGCATTCCTTCACATCTGAAATTGTGCACGTCCTTCAATGTACCTGGCTATTAATGGGACGTTAAATAAACAAGTATCAATTGCCTTTCTCCATATTGCGTCATGAGACACATTTCATATTATATTGCATCCTATCAGGACTTTTATTATCAAACGATGATTGATTGTTTAATTGGATTTATTTTTTTAAGGACAACATGACTTTCAGCATAAATGAACCGATTAAATTCATAGTCACATCTCAAAATTGCTTTTAGAGCTGATTTCTGCATGAATCACGCCATTGATAACAGAATGCTCTACTCCACGTGTTGATTGTCCCTAATGGAAAGCTGTTGTGAGTCAAACTAATTTCGTAATGCGGTGTGTCACAAATGGCACTCTCTGATGTAATAATTGTAGTTTGTTGAATAGTTCATTGGAAATCTTTTAATCTTGGTTTCACACATTGAATTGTAACAGTGATTTCACATATTGGGTTGCTACAGTGATTTCATATATTGGGTTTGATACAGTGATTTCACATATTAGGTTGCCACAACATGTCACCTATTTGGTCGCTACAGTGATTTCACATATTGAAATAAGAAATATTTCACATATCGGACTGCAACAGTATTTCAGATACTGAGTTTCTAAATTATTTCACATATCACATATTTGGCTGCTACATATTGGGTTTCTACAAAATTTCACATATTTGGTTGATATAGTCTTTCACATATTAGGTTATTACACTGATTTCACATATTGGTTTTCTACACTGATTTCACATATTGGTTTACAACAGTGATTTCACATATTGGTTTACAACTGTGATTTTACATATTGGGTTGCTACAATATTTCATACATGAGAGGTTGATATCGCGATTTCCTATATTGGGTTTGTAAAACTTATTTCATATATTGCGTTTGTTTCAGTGATTTCAGATATTGGGTTTGTTTCAGTGATTTTACACATGTTTTCACAATCCCCTACGGTATATACTAACAACCTGAAGTCGTGTGCTTCAAAAGGCTAGATGTTTGAGAATACCATTCTAAAACTTTGCTGACTAACTGACTGATTGATGTATGGTAGGCCCTTCTCAACTGTATTCGGTGTTGATCAATGTCTCGTGCATATTATAGGAGCTACAGTTACCCATGAGCTTTCATCTTTTGTGATTTAATTGGGAAAGACATGTTTCAATCCCTCACCTATTGACACCGCGGTGTCACAGCAATGTATTGCCTATCACCATCTGAAGGTCGTGGTATATATTCAAGAATAATATACAAACAAAAAAATGAAGACAGATGGGTGGCAGACAGTGTAAGCGATCGTTTACTTGCCTAGAAAATCGTGTTTCTAAATCCCTCGTGATTATGGAGGCTAACACTTTTACCACCGTCGCTGAACGGAGACCGCAGATAAAATCTAGTGTTTCCGACATTTACAATAAACTTTACCTGTAATTACAATGTTATTTATGTATGCATAGGGCAACAATAACCCTGACCGCGTTGTAAAATATATTGCCGAATGTTCAAGCAGTCCGCCCCTTTATCAAGGGAATCATAAAACAATCAAGGCCTCAAGCCATACGAGATCACGTTCTGACGATCTTTCAAATTAACCAATCAAATTGTTACCTCCTTTTGCCGTGGAAAGATACACTAAGCAAGAAATATCAGAATAATTTCGCTGGTCATAGTCATTTCGCCAAAATATAAATAACATAGCTATACATTGATGTGCAAGAATATGCATGCTCTGACAAAATGACGTTTTCAGTAATAAATGCAGCTAAGTGGAGTAAATACATATGAAGGTCGAGGTATTGTATTTACTTCTTTATACCAGCTGCCCTTATAAAATGATCGTAAAAGGTGGCTAAATTTAGGATCTTATCTTTTCTCTTCTTCCTAACTTATTCTATTCTTCCTAACGTCTCCCTTGACACCACCTCACTTTTGGCCTTCTGTTGAGCGCTCGCCCCTGTGAGGTAGGCAAGCCCTCGGAAAATATTGCACCTTCGGGTAAATAAACCTTCAAATCACACAACCACCGGGGTCATTAATATATAATATGTAATGCTTATTTTCTAATTGATTAATCATTTTATACTTGAATAGCTGAAAAATGCTAAAAGGGTGTATCCCAATCCATTTAATATGAATTCCAATTAATATTGCTCTGATAATTACCCCGTATCCATGGAAACTTATAACAAAAGGGATAATTTGGGTTGTTTGCATTGACCTTTAAGGCTTCTGATAATAAGCAAATTAGTATATGGAAACGGATCTCATAATTTTGTAAAAGTCTAATTTCTACTCAAAATGGTAAAAAGGTAATAATAAAAAATCTCTGTGAGTGCTATTATTGATTTGACATAATAGCTGCTACTTTAGTCACTTTATTAGCTGAACGTAATGACGTTGTTCCCATTGACCCTGAGTGTAAATAGGACATTAATTATTCAAACAAACAAATCGTTGTATTGACATTTCTCATTGAATAAAAGATCCTATTTTACAGATAAAGCAAAGCTGGAGAGTGGTACCTTGTCTGTCGGCGGCCGGGAGTTCTCTCTTCATCATTGTTCTTTTTAAATTTTATAGCCCAGCAAACCTAGTCTTTCGATGACCGGGATATCTCTTTTCATCATTTCATTTTTGTTATAGGCCAGCAAACCTAGTTTCTCGGTTGTCGCAATATCTCTTTTTATCAATTTTTTTTATATTTTAACAGCCCAGGAATCCTAGTCTCTCGATGACCGGGATATCTCTTTTCATGATTTCTCTTTTTTACTTTTATAGGCCAGCAAACGTAGTTTCTCGGTTGTCGTAATATCTCTTTCAATCATTTTTTTTATTTTAACAGCCCAGGAATCCTAGTCTCTCGATTACAGGGATATTTCTTTTCATTATTTCCCATTTTAATGTTTATAGGCCAGCTAAACTAGTTTCTCGGTTGTCGCAATATCTCTTTTTTTCATTTTTTTTACAGCCTAGCAATCCTAGTCTCTCGATGACCGGGATATTTCTTGTCATAATTTCTCTTTTTATTTCTGCAGCCCAACAAACCTGGAAAATGGTATCCTCTGGGTAGCTGGGACCTCTCTCGTCATCGTCGTTCTTTTCTTATTTTTACAGCCCAGCAAACCTTTAAGCCCGCGTCACACTGTCCCGATATCGATATCCGATGGCAATTAGAATATTAAATTTTCAATTTCGGGTGAAAACCGTCCCGAAGGAAGTATAACTCGACGTCTCCACCAAAGTGATAGCCGATGGAAATACGATGCCTAAAGGCTACACGATTGTATTCGAATTAAACACGAAGTCAACGCGAATATGTGTTTTTATGAGGATATAGATACGAAGGCTGAAAGAAAGACTCACGAATGCTGAACGAATGCGACACGGTGGCTATACTACGTCGTGTTAACAATACGCTGCGCGTACGAAGACAACACGAAACCCCCCGTACTAGACAATATAGAGAATAAAAGAAAACATTACAAGAAATGCAATCAAATATCGTTAAAGCGCAAACAAATATATTGTTTTGAGCCCATATTAATTATTTAATTAACTCAAAATGAAATGAAATGTTGTAGAATTTGTAGAAGATATATTTTGACATGTTCAAGTTTTATATGCCATAACTGGGGGAAAATTTTGACATGCTGTTTTTTCTTCAGTAAAAAAACACATTTTGAGAAAGTCATTCAAAATCATACAAAGGCATGTGGAAACATGTATGATGCTTCATAAACATTTGCAACAACACAAAATTTATGCACTGTGATAATTCTTGCCTTTTTATGCTTTATTATTCTTTATGATGTTTAGTTGAAAACAAACCTGAAGAAGTCACGTTATAATTATTAATATCACTGTAAAAATGTGAAATGAAATTGTAGACCGCAACTTGGCTTCTTCGTTTGATAAAGAGTACTCATTTTATCGCATTTTAGACCTTATTTTAGATGCGCTCACGATCAGAGCCGAATTTTGAAATTTTCTTTTTCGTGTGTCCATCCTGTGTCAACATCGGGACAGTGTGACGCAGCATGAGAATGATACCTAGTCTATCGGCGGCCGGGACTTCTATCTTCATCATTGTTTTCTTTTTATTTCTGCAGCCCAGCAAACCTGGAGAGTTGTGTCTAGTCTGTCGGTGGCCGGGACATCTCTCTTCATCGTCGCTCTCATCTTCCTCTGTCTCTACATGTCCTGTAAGAGGATTGACAACAAGAAGATCTGTTGTGGAGTGGTTATCTGTTTCATGCTCATACTTGCAGGTAAATTAATTTGCGTATTGATTGAATTTGCGTAATATCTTATTAACACTACAGGTAAAATGGCCCTAAAGTTATATTGCGTACTTGGTTGACTTTGTATAAAATCTTATTCAACCTGTAGGTGAAATGGTCTTAAATGATTTTTTTTTCTGATTGGCTGAATTTCAGTTATGTCTTATTCACAGCTGAATGGAATGTGTTGTGTGGGGAGAACAAGTGTGTTGTGGAAGACTGCAGTAAATGTCACGTGGTGTCATGTTGAAACTATTGTCCATTTTATTTTCGTTTGGATTGCTATCATGAGAATCCAATGAACAGCCAGTCATTTATAGACGGTCTACCCTCATAGCAACGTGATGCATGCGCGAGTGTTTGTATGTTTTTGGAGGCTGTGGTATATTCATGTTGTGTCTTTTTGTGATAGTAGAACTCATGTCCCTTATATAATGGTGTATGACTTAATCGTGCTGCTATAGCAACCATACAGTACATCACATACGTAGATATTACGGGATCGAGATGTAACCAATCGTCCATTTTTATCCTCTCAAAGTCGTATAACGCAGCCTATTGTTTCATTGATCTGTATCACGCATCATAATAAAGTCTACTTTAATACGCTGTTGAAGACTCTGACAATAGGCAAGACTCTAATGTCATACATTGAAGACACTACACACATGGGAGGCCATTAAGTGACTGTAGCTCTTCATAAGACTTTTAAGCCTAATTAAAGATGCTCCACCGCTGACAAATGGTATTTTTCACTATCAAAAACGGGAGCAACCGATTTAGTATTTTTCTTCAGTTACAAAAGTTACTTACTTTACACCATTACCACCATTAGAAAGTTTGAGCTTCTAATTTTGCTTAAAGTTCAAATTACAAAAAAATAATTAATTGCATCCCAAAAAAATTTCATGGCACTATATCCTATATGAAATAAGGACAGTACTGATTGCTCATGCACCAAAGGCAAAATAACTTCTTTTTCTGTTAATCAGACATGTATATACACGATTAAACACCAATTATTGTTCAAGTGATGAAGATCATTTATGCTCTGTCGGCGGTGGAGCATCTTTAACCAAAGCAAATGTTCTTTCTCACCATTGTTACGTTTAAGACAAAGACCAAATTTCTTCATCATTCAATGACTCTGATTTGTCAATGGATTACGTAGCTAATAAAAGAAATGGTCCTTTCTCTATTGTAGATCATCCATTTAGTTTTTAACATTTATTAGGCTTGCTCAATATCAAATACCTGGCGTTACACATTTCAAAAGAACACTTCATAACTTTAAAATTGAACAACGTTGGGTTTTATGCTAATTACGCGAAGGTCGCTTGATCGCAAACATTTCTTCTGCACATTAATTTTTTTACATGTATAAAATTTGTTATTGAATGTCTGACAGGGTATCTATCGCAAAAGAATATAGAGCCTAATATCGCAAAAGTATCATGGGTGCAAATCACTAAATTAAGAAATTTAATCTAAAACAGACATATTTATCGCGAAAGTAATAGCATCATGAAATTAAGCACTCGCGAATATGTCCCCATTTATATTATTTTTCGAGGTAAGAACAGCACGCTTAATCAAGAATGTATTGGAACAGGGTCAAATAAGTGAGGTTAATTATACTACATAACAACTAAACAGAATGCTACATAAAGCTTTTGTTCATACATAATACAAATTCGAAACTAGAAATATGTTTGTTAGACATTAAGTGCTCGCTAACTACTTCCTAACCTTTTCCAGTATGAACTCATCCTCGACAACAGGGCCGTTTTCGATTATACGGTTTGACTGGTTAGACCTAGTTGTTCGTTTATTAATTAAATACGGACCTGGTGATTTTATATTGTTTTCAATCAAGCCTTGAAAAAGCCCTCATATACCTGGATAAAAAACTGCAGGTCCGTCAGGATTTATACTTGAAATAATGACCTCAACCAATGGTGGAACCGGTTGTTCCGAATAAACGAAAACGGCCCTGGGCCCGGCACCATAAAACTATTCTCAGACAGATTTTTTACTCAAGTATATGATTTTACATAGGCTTGAGTAAAACAATCTGTCTGAGAATTTTTATGGTGCCGGGCCCAGGTGTCCCCGTGTACGTAGCACTTTCGCTAATTATCCTTGGGACTATTGCAAGGAGATGGTTTACGCCCTTGGTGTATTCAAATAAATCAGAACTTTAAATGTGAAATAACTTTGAACTTTGTTAAGTGTGTTCTTTGTTACATAGAAGTGTGTTTATTATTATATAGATATTGATACGATAGACTTGTTTCTCTGTTCAAAATGGTCGTCCGCTAGAGCACTGTCCAGTCTCTGTGCACGTGGTGACTTACCTGTGCCACGCTTGTATGCCTTTCTGGGGTAAATTAGACCCAGAGCTCAGACACCCAGACAGATATTTTATATTGTCTTTTTTTTTGTTTATCTTACGCAAGGATGTGTGATTTTAGAAATATTTCTTAGAACTTGCGGACTGTGGTCACATGATTTAGTAAACGAAAGTGGAACGTACACCTAGGACCTAGGATGATATGAAATAAATTAAATATGTGGCCTGTACTAAAAGTTATCCGGTTCGTCACTTTCTTTTATTGACTATTTAAATCTGATTTGCATTGTATTGTTCCGGAAGTTTCCGAATTGGATCAGATGCTTATAATATCGTGAGCGATTCAAGAGTTTGTATGATACGCCGCTTGAAGGTTACACAAAACAAATGCGTTTAGCACTATGTAATGTTACTGTTCTTAATTTATAGTAGATTATCGCTGACAAGTATGTCTTAGTATATGATTTTGAAAGATTGAATTCACTAAAATCACGGTTAAATCTATCAAACGGTATGAGACACCGACTTCCGGTATCGCGTGCGCAGTTGGAATCTGCCCATATTTCGGGTGTACACGGACTCTACAACCGACAAGGAAAATTATAGAGCGAGTACACTCGCACTAAAAATCCACGGTGTTGTTAACTATTTCAATTGCCATCGCTGTAATTCCTTACCGTACAACTATACGATCAAGCAGGTACAATGTCTACGCTATACCCGAGCCAGGTCGGGTTCCTGTAAACTTGGTCGTCTTTTTATTAGAGAAAGTTATTTTGAAGACACGATCATATATCTGAAAAAATAAATATCCTGTTATTAAGGTGATCTACTCCACTAGGTTCGGGCTCGGCCTACAAAAAAGTAGCTATCGCCAATCTACAATAGCGACGAGCGAGCTCTGCTTTGATAGATTTCAGCAGATAATTGTGGGCAGGCTAGAGTGATATACTACTCCAACTTTCTTTAGAACCGGTTCAATATCAATATAAATTCAACTTTTACAACTACCTCAGACTAAATCTGTGATATAATATAGAAATGTTCAAAATTTTAGAAAGTTTATATAATATATTTCCCATGTGTATTGCAATTGTGAATACATTGTATTAGCCTAAGGGGTCTAAAGGGGTCGGAATGGGACGATATGTGCAATGAGATCGAAAAGGAGCAACATAACCTAAATAATAGTTTCGTATACTACTGAGGAAGAAATCTTAGGTTTCCTTCATAAAATTAATTTTACTTATCAATATGATTAAAATACATAAACCTTATTTTTCTTACCTTTCTGAAAACATTGTACAGGTCAAATTCTAATGACCTATCAGACCGACCAGTTAAATTACTGCTTTCAAATTTCTAGATGGAGTAAACAAATATACTACATGAACTAGATAAAATACAGGTGGTACAAAGGTCTTCATAATTTGACCCCGACTGGGATGTTGTCAGATTCTCTATGAAATAAAGTGAAAATAAGGATTTGCATATAATAAGATTGAACTTAAATTGTCGATAGACCATTGAGTCACAGCATAAGGTAGCTCGTACTGTTACAGTTGTAAAATAAATATTTATATATCTTGGGAACATTTGACCTTCCTTGAACGACGGTGATTCTCGTTTAAATGTTAAACAAATAAGGCAAAACATAGTGCATGAAAGATTCCTTTTTACATTTCCCATAGGTTTAAGATGTCCTTTAATCCTATTTGTGCAGAACTAATGCCTTATCAAGGAAGGTACACTAATTAAATTCACAAACTTTGGTATTTTCTAGGGGTTGGCAATATTGGTTTGATTCTTTTTCGATTAAAATAACGTCGTACTAATAACCATGGTCATGTAAGGACGGCCTCCCATGTATGCAGTGTATTGCAATGTGTTGTGTGTGTTTTAAGAGGTTGTGGTACATTTGTGTTGTCTTCTTATATGGTGGTGGACCTATTGCCCATTGATATTGATATACCACTGAAGCATAAAGCAGAAGACACAAGGCAACATACCCCATCCTCTCATATTGTACTGGCAACGGGCGAACCAGTCGTTCCATTCCCTTCACCCTGAGCGCTTAGCAATCGATAGACAATCAACTTATCTGCGATCAAAATGTTATTTGGTTTAGGGCTACCTACTTGAGGCAAACTGTCAAAAAAAAGTGATTTCTTTGTTACACACTGACCAGCAAACAAGTCGTAAGTATACTTAAAAAAACCACACACACCATATACAAAAAAAACCCATAAAAAAGCGCGAAATGACTGACCTTGACCTTCAATGTCAAAATAATTAGATGTGTTTCGCCTCGATATGATTAGTCTAGTGGTATTGACCTTCTACTGACTAGCTATAGTGTTCGGCCATGACAATGAATTCTGACTCGAAATCAGACATACTTTGGCTTCCGGGCGACGTATCTTTTGACATAACCTAATAAGTATTATTTATCACTACTTCGACGCGCATTAGTAAAACTTCAATATTTCAGAAAACCCAAATATATCTGTCTTGGATCCAATTCTGACATTGCAAGAAGTGAAGACCTATACAGTATTGGTCTCGAGTGTGTAATTTATGTGTTAATGATACCTTAAGGGGTAAAATCAATTACTCAAACAGGTGTCGATTTTAGTATGAACAATGAGCCCCATAGCACACAAATTTACTGTTACCACAAGTTGCATGTATGAACAACGAAACCCCAAATGCCCGTATGATTACCTCTAAAACGATTTTCAAACAGAAAACGTGATATTGTTAATTTATCTCATTGCAATGACAACGAATCATGCAGTTTGCTATAAAGCAAAATCGTCCAACAAAATAAACCGGTTCAAATTACACTATTATTTCTTAGAATTTCTTCGTCTTTCATCCTTGGATAAGTGGCTAATCGCTGTCTGTTATATCTTCATCTTAAACCATAGAAGGTTACCACTAGTTTGTGGGAAGCCTTTGGTAATTTTTGGCTGACAAAAAGCCGTTTTCATATATTTCTTCCACATAGTTAGTGTTATTCAACTCTCAAAAATAACTTGCGAGTGTGAAATAAATTCCATATCCAACAACCATGAGTCGTGTGACCTGTTTCTACCACAATTATATCCGCTTTTAGCCGATAGAAATACGACGAGGATAAGTACGCTATCCAACAGCAGTTTTGGCGTCAAGCGGCGATAACAGCATAAGATGACGTCACTCGATTATTGGTGACGTTGACAAATGATGGCACGACACTCAGAAAGACATAGTTCGGTAAAAGTTCACAGTGTCAGCCAATCAGAATGCGTACAGCTCGCGTCTTTTGTAACTTTTAAAAAATAACTCACTCGTGTGGAATAAATTCCATATCCAACAGCCACTCGTTGTGTAACCTCTATATATCTCATAGCAATGATAATAAGTTCTATAGTTTGCTACCAATCAAAATAATCCAAACAAATTATACTGTTCCTCCTTATAATACGATATCTTTGATTACAAGATAAGTGTGAGATATATAGCCGCATAAACTTTCTCCATGTGTGATTATAGGAATTTGGATATGACCACCAATGCATGATTAGCCATTGTTTAATCTGCTGTGTTTATTTTCTGTTGGTTTTATCTATGATAGTAATTATGACCACCATTTGTGATGATATTAAGTCTGTTTGATTTCCATGGACCTGGCTGTATTATCAGTAGCGTGACTCTGATTGTAATTCTAAATCACATTCCCCAGAATTGGCAGTTTCTTCATATTTGATTATAGGATTTTGAATACGTTTCATTTACAACTAGCTGTTTCATAATTGATGAAGTGACAATATCACTGTAGAATTACTTGTTTCTTCGTCTTTAATTTGTCTTTGATAAAGTAAACTGGTAAACCCAGACCCTTAGTATTTTGTCGGTTTTGTTCCAGATCGTAAAGTTTGTCATGAGGTAGAGCCTGGCTTAAAAATAAATATTCTCCATATAACTTATATAGGTATACTTGCATAGTTCCATGTTTTGCCGTTTTTTAAGCTCACCTGGCCCGCTACTAGTCATAGAGTTCTGCATGGATTGTAACCAAATTTGGCCACAGACATCCTTGGGGGAAGGGAAACAGAACTTGTATAAATTTTGGCATTGATCTCCAGGGGGCAGGAGGGGCGGGGCCCAATAGGGGAAATAGAGGTAAATCCTATAAATCGCTACTTGTCCTTGAGTTCTACATGGATTGTAACCAAATTTGGCCAAAAACATCCATGGGGGAAGGGAAACAGATTTTGTATAAATTTTGGCTCTAACCCCCAGGGGCAGGAGGGGCAGGGCCCAATAGGGGAAATAGAGGTAAATCCTATAAATCGCTACTTGTCCTAGAGTTCTACATGGATTGTAACCAAATTTAGCCACAAACAACCTTGGGGGAAGGGGAACAGAATTTGTATTAATTTTGGCTCTGACCCCCCTCCCCATCCCGGAGGCAGGATTTGTGGGGCCCAGTAGGGGAATTAGAGGTAAATATTCGAATTCCTTCAGATAAGAAACGATGAACCTGTATTTAGAACATTACTTGGCATTATAAACCAGGTGAGTGATACAGGCCCTCTGGGCCTCTTGTTTAAATCTATCTTAACATTCTATCATAAGAAGCGTAAATCTGCTTGTTACATACCTGTATCTCATTTCCTAGAGATGTTAGTTTCTTTATATTTGATTTTAAGGAATTTCAATATGACTGCCTTTATGACGATTTTTGTTATGTATTTTTTAAAATTTCAAGCTGGCAGTATCATAAGTGAAACATATTTGTTACTCCCTAGAATCTTTTTATGTGGTTAAATTTTTTTTGTATTTTCTTTTACCGCATTTGACCCAATGAGCGCGCAGGGCGTTTGAAAAATTGAAAAAAAATGCAAAGTTACTTTAAAAGATGAAAATATCGCAAACTTATACAATTTTGATAGTTATGGAATTATGTGAAATTGAGGCCACAAAGGAGGAAGGGGCGCTTACAGGGACATGGACGCTTATTAGGTCGTATACGGTATGCATTTTTTCCATATCATAAGTACCGAGTATTTGGTTGCATATATAATCCTCTTGCATTGATGGTTTAGATATATTTAAATTAAGGATTTTGAAAGTGACTGCCATTTGTGATGATTTTATTTTCAGCTAATTTTAGCATAAGAGACGGATCTATGTTTGCAGTCCTGTACGTTATACCTTTAAATTGCTAGTTTTTCGTCTTTGGTTGCAAGAATTTGCATGTGACTACCATTAAGGTGATTTTAAATCTGTTTTATTTATAGCGGGATGTATCATAAGTGTCGTTTCTTTGGCGGTATCAATTATTTATTCCCAAGAATTGCTAGTTTCTTTATATTTTACTGTATGATTGTGAATGTTACCGCCATTGTGATTATTTTTAATCTGTTTTTATTTACAGCTGGCTGCATCATAAGCGGCGTTTCATTGGCTGTATCTCTGTATCTACAGATCGGCAACAACTACTCTTTGGACTGGTCGTTTTATCTAACTGCCATTGGAGGAGGCGTAGGCTTCATCGCTTTTGTACTCTTCGCCATACACGTTTGTTTTCTTGTAATAGATTGAAACATAGCGTGATTCGAACACATCCATCGTGTATAATGAGAGGACAACGTACTGTAAGCAAACACTTTTGTTACACAATGATCGAATTTTACACTTGACATTTTTTCATTAATTCTTACTTTAGAAATCGATTTTCAGAAATACGCGACACTGAAATGATAAAAAGAATGATCACAGACATCATATTCTGTCATCTATCTCAAAAGTACTTGTTACTTACGAAACGTAAATCAAGGTAATTGGTTTGACATATCCACTGTTAGCTGAGAACATGTCAATCTAATTTTAGTTATACGTAACGTCCAAATGATAACTATTTGATAATATATGATGTTGAACCATTCACAATATATTGGAATGTTAAAGATGCTCCACCGCTGACAAATGGTATTTTTTCGCTATCAAAAACAGGAGCAGACGACTTGGTATTTTTCTTTAGTTACAAAAGTTACTTACTTTACACCATTACCATCATTGAAAAGTTTGAACTTCTGATTTTGATTCAAGTTAAATAATGAAAAAATAATTAATTGCATCCCGAAAAAATTCCCTGGCACTATGTCCTATATAGAATGAAGAACTGATTGCGCATGCACCAAAAGCAAAATAAATTATTTTATGTTATTTTTTTGTGTTAATTATACATGTATATACACGATTAAACGCCAATTATTGTTCAAATGATGACTATCATTTATGCTCTGTCGGCGGTGGACCATATAAATTAATACTAGTATTCTCAATGGACGTTTCTGTTCTCACTGTCCCGATGTTTGTTGTGTAATTAGTAGATAAGGTCCAAATGAGGGCTATTTGTGTGTTGAACTTTTAAAGATGCTCCAACGCTGACAATTGGTATGTTTCGCTATCAAAAACAGGGGTAAAGGATTTAGTATTTTTCTTCAGTTACAAAAAATGCTTATTTTTCACCTTTACCACCATTGAAAAGTTTGAGATTTTGATTTTCGCTGTTGAGGGCAACTTATTGTTTATTCATTTCCCTCTTTAGTAGATATAATTATTTTTTTTTCTAAAAAAAAAAAAGTGTAAAATAAGTAACTTTTGTCACTAAAGAAACATACTAAATCGTCTGCTCCTGTTTTTGATAGTGGAAACATACTATTTTTGTCCAGCATCTTTAACATTCAAATATATTGTGAATGATTCAACATCATATATTATCAAATATTTATCATTTGGATGTATAACTAAAATTAGATTGACATGTTCTCAGCTAACAGTGGATATGTAAAACCAATTACCTTGATTTACGTTTCGTTAGTAACAAGTACTTTTGAGATAGATGACAGAATATGACCCTGTGATCTTTTTTTTATCATAGTAGTTCGTGTAATTTCTGAAATCGATTTCTAAAGTAAGAATTAATGAAAAAAATGTCAAGTGTAAAATTCGATCATTGTGTAACAAAAGTGTTTGCTTACAGTACGTTGTCCTCTCATTATACACGATGGATGTGTTCGAATCACGCTATGTTTCAATCTATTACAAGAAAACAAAACGTGTATGGCGAAGAGTACAAAAGCGATGAAGCCTACGCCTCCTCCAATGGCAGTTAGATAAACGACCAGTCCAAAGAGTAGTTGTTGCCGATCTGTAGATACAGAGATACAGCCAATGAAACGCCGCTTATGATTGCAGCCAGCTGTAAATAAAAACAGATTAAAAATAATCACAATGGCGGTAACATTCACAATCATACAGTAAAATATAAAGAAACTAGTAATTCTTGGGAATAAATAATTGATACCGCCAAAGAAACGACACTTAATGAAACATTCCTGCTATAAATAAAACAGATTTAAAATCACCTTAATGGTAGTCACATGCAAATTCTTGCAACCAAAAGACGAAAAACTAAGCAATTTAAAGGTATAACGTACAGGACTGCAAACATAGATCCGTCTCTTATGCTAAAATTAGCTGAAAATAAAAATCATCACAAATTGCAGTCACTTTCAAAATCCTAAATTTAAATATATCTAAACCATCAATGCAAGAGGATAATATATGGATCAACCAAATACTCGGTACTTATGATATGGAAAAAATGCATACCGTATACGACCTAATAAGCGTCCATGTCCTTGTAAGCGCCCCCTCCACCTTTGTGGCCTCAATTTCACATAATTCCATAACTATCAAAAATTGTATAAGTTTGCGATAATTTCATCTTTAAAGTAACTTTGCATTTTTTTTTCAATTTTTCAAGCGCGCCTCATTGGGTCAAATGCGGTAAATGAAAAATACAAAAAAAATTAACCACATAAAAAGATTCTAGGGAGTAACAAATATTTTCACTTATGATACTGCCAGCTTGAAATTTAAAAAAAAATCATAACAAAAATCGTCATAAAGGCAGTCATATTGAAAATTCCTTAAAATCAAATATAAGAAACTGACATCTCTAGGGAATGAGATACAGGTATGTAACAAGCAGATTTACGCTTCTTATGATAGAATGTAAAAGACAGATTTAAACAATAGGCCCAGAGGGCCTGTATCGCTCACCTGGTTTATAATGCCATGTAATGTTCTAAATACAGGTTCATCGTTTCTTTTCTGAAGGAATTCGAATATTTACCTCTAATTCCCCTACTAGGCCCCACAAATCCTACCTCCGGGGTGGGGAGGGGGGGGGGGTCAGAGCCAAAATTAATACAAATTCTGTTCCCCTTCCCCCAAGGTTGTTTGTGGCTAAATTTGGTTACAATCCATGTAGAACTCTAGGACAAGTAGCGATTTATAGGATTTACCTCTATTTCCCCTATTGGGCCCTGCCCTCCTGCCCCTGGGGTTAGAGCCAAATTTATACAAAATCTGTTTCCCTTCCCCCAATGGATGTTTTTGGCCAAATTTGGTTACAATCCATGTAGAACTCAAGGACAAGTAGCGATTTATAGGATTTACCTCTATTTCCCCTATTGGGCCCCGCCCCTCCTGCCCCCTGGAGATCAATGCCAAAATTTATACAAGTTCTGTTTCCCTTCCCCGGATTCTGTGAAGCGCATCTCAAATTTGGTTACAATCCATGCAGAACTCTATGACTAGTAGGGGCCAGGTGAGCTTAAAAAACGGCAAAACATGGAACTATGCAAGTATACCTATATAAGTTATATGGAGAATATTTATTTTTAAGCCAGGCTCTACTACATGACAAACTTTACGATCTGGAACAAAACCGACCAAAATACTAAGGGTCTGGGGTTTACCAGTTTACTTTATCAAAGACAAATTAAAGACGAAGAAAACAAGTAATTCTACAGTGATTATTGTCACTTCATCAATTATGAAACAGCTAGTTGTAAATGAAACGTATTCAAAATCCTATAATCAAATATGAAGAAACTGCCATTCTGGGGAATGTGATTTAAGAATTACAATCAGAGTCCACGCTGCTGATAATACAGCCAGGTCCATGGAAATCAAACAGACTTAACATCATCACAAATGGTGGTCATAATTACTATCATAGATAAAACCAACAGAAAAAAAACACAGCAGATTAAACAATGGCTAATCATGCATTGGTGGTCATATCCAAATTCCTATAATCACACATGGGAGAAAAGTTTTATGCGGCTATATATCTCACACTTATCTTGTAATCAAAGATATCGTATTATAGGAGGAACAGTATAATTTGTTTGGATTATTTTGATTGTAGCAAAACTATAGAACTTATTATCATTGCTATGAGATATATAGAGGTTTACACAACGAGTGGCTGTTGGATATGGAATTTATTCCACACGAGTGATTATTTTTTAAAAGTTACAAAAGACGCGAGCTGTACGCATTCTGATTGGCTGACACTGTGAACTTTTACCGAAACTATGTCTTTCTGAGTGTCGTGCCATCATTTGTCAACGTCACCAATAATCGAGTGACGTCAATCTTATGCTGTTTTATCGCCGCTTGACGCCAAAACTGCTGTTGGATAGCGTACTTATCCTCGTCGTATTTCTATCGGCTAAAGCGGATATAATTGTGGTAGAAAACAGGTCACACGACTCATGGTTGTTGGGATATGGAATTTATTTCACACTCGCAAGTTATTTTTGAGAGTTGATAACACTAACTATGTGGAAAGAAATATATGAAAACGGCTTTTTGTCAGCCAAAAATTACCAAAGGCTTCCCACAAACTAGTGGTAACCTTCTATGGTTTAAGATGAAGATATAACAGACAGCGATTAGCCACTTATCCAAGGATGAAAGACGAAGAAATTCTAAGAAAATAATAGTGTAATTTGAACCGGTTTATTTTGTTGACGATTTTGCTTTATAGCAAACTGCATGATTCGTTGTCATTGCAATGAGATAAATTAACAATATCACGTTTTCTGTTTGAAATCGTTTTAGAGGTAATCATACGGGCATTTGGGGTTTCTTGTTCATACATGCATTTTGGTAACAGTAAATTTGTGTGCTATGGGGCTCATTGTTCATACTAAAATCGACACCTGTTTGAGTAATTGATTTTACCCCTTAAGGTATCATTAACACATAAATTACACACTCGAGACCAATACTGTATAGGTCTTCACTTCTTGCAATGTCAGAATTTGATCCAAGACAGATATATTTGGGTTTTCTGAAATATTGAAGTTTTAACTAATGCGCGTCGAAGTAGTGATAAATATACTTATTAGTTATGTCAAAAGATACGTCGCGCCGGAAAGCCAAAGTATGTCTGATTTCGAGTCAGAATTCATTGTCATGGCCGAACACTATAGCTAGTCAGTAGAAGGTCAATACCACTAGACTAATCAATATCGAGGCGAAAACACATCTAATTATTTTGACATTTGAAGGTCAAGGTCAAATCATTTCGCGCTTTTTTATGGGTTTTTTTTGTATATGGGTGTGTGTGGTTTTTTTAAGTATAACTTTACGACTTGTTTGCTGGTCAGTGTGTAACAAAGAAATCACTTTTTTTTGACAGTTTGCCTCAAGTAGGTAGCCTAAACCCAAATAACATTTTGATCGCAGATAAGTTTGATTGTCTATCGATTGCTAAGCGCTCCAGGGTGAAGGAATGGAACGACTGGTTCGCCCGTTGCCAGTACAATATGAGAGGTGGGCTATGTTGCCTTTGTGTTCTTCTGCTTTATTGCGTTCAGTGGTATATCATATCAATGGTGCAATAGTGTCAGCCAACTATACAAGCGGCTGGTTGGGTTGTTATATCTACTGTTTGATTCTATGGGATGTTTTTGGGGGATTTTGTTTTTTTGGCTTGGAGGGGGAGGTGGGGTGGGTTTTATGTTTGTCGGTTTTGGATTGTATTGCACTTGGGGGGATTTGTTTTATTTTTGGCTTGAACGAGGTAGGTTTGTGCGGCTAGTACGGGATTATGAGGTTAAATATCGAATTCTTAGAAAAACGAGTGAACCTTAATTTTAGAACATACCTGCAATTATAACAGGTGAGCCGATTACAGGCCCTCTGGGCTATTGTTTAAATCTGTCTTTACATTCTATCATAAGAAGCGTAAATCTGCTTGTTACATACTTGTATCTCATTCCCTAGAGATGTCAGTTTCTTTATTTTGATTTTTAAGGAATTTCAATAATGAACTGCTTTAATGACGATTTTTGTTATGATTTTTTTTTTAATTCCAAAGCTTGGCAGTATCATAAGTGAAATATATTTGTTACTCCCTAGAATCTTTTTATGTGGGTTAATTTTTTTTTGTATTTTCATTTACCGCATTTGACCAATGAGCGCGCTTGAAAATTGAAAAAAAATGCAAAGTTACTTTAAAAGATGAAATTATCGCAAACTTATACAATTTTGATAGTTATGGAATTATGTGAAATTGAGGCCACAAAGGTGGAGGGGCGCTTACAAGGACAGGACGCTTATTAGGTCGTATACGGTATGCATTTTTTCCATATCATAAGTACCGAGTATTTGGTTGTATCCCTATATATTATCCTCTTGCATTGATGGTTTAGATATATTTAAATTTAGGATTTTGAAAGTGACTGCAATTTGTGATGATTTTATTTTCAGCTAATTTTAGCATAAGAGACGGATCTATGTTTGCAGTCCTGTACCGTATACCTTTAAATTGCTAGTTTTTCGTCTTTGGTTGCAAGAATTTGCATGTGACTACCATTAAGGTGATTTTTTAAATCTGTTTTATTTTATAGCGGGATGTATCATAAGTGTCGTTTCTTTGGCGGTATCAAATTATTTATTCCCAAGAATTCTAGTTTCTTTATATTTTACTGTATTGATTGTGAATGTTACCGCCATTGTGATTATTTTTAAATCTGTTTTTATTTACAGCTGGCTGCATCATAAGCGGCGTTTCATTGGCTGTATCTCTGTATCTACAGATCGGCAACAACTACTCTTTGGACTGGTCGTTTTATCTAACTGCCATTGGAGGAGGCGTAGGCTTCATCGCTTTTGTACTTCTTCGCCATACACGTTTGTTTTCTTGTAATAGATTGAAACATAGCGTGATTCGAACACATCCATCGTGTATAATGAGAGACAACGTACTGTAAGCAAACACTTTTGTTTACACAATATGATCGAATTTTACACTTGACATTTTTTCATTAATTCTTACTTTAAGAAATCGATTTTCAGAAATACACGACACTGAAATGATAAAAAAATGATCACAGGGATCATATTCTGTCATCTATCTCAAAAGTACTTGTTACTAACGAAACGTAAATCAAGGTAATTGGTTTTACATATCCACTGTTAGCTGAGAACATGTCAATCTAATTTTAGTTATACATCCAAATGATAAATATTTGATAATATATGATGTTGAATCATTCACAATATATTTGAATGTTAAAGATGCTGACAAATAGTATTGTTTCACTATCAAAAACAGGAGCAGACGATTTAGTATGTTTCTTCAGTGACAAAAGTTACTTATTTTACACTTTTTTTTTTTTAGAAAAAAAAAATAATTTATTACTAAAAAGAGGGAAATGATAAACAATAAGTTGCCCTCATACAGGAGGGGATCCATTCAACTCGCAACTTTTATACGTATTATCTAAATTCAAAAGACACGTTGTAAAATTGCAGGGTTCAAGCAGAAGAAAAAAATAAATAAAAGCAAGAAAACTTGAAACTTCAATAAAACTCATTTGTAGTCTCAGGCCTATTTTTAATTGAGGCATTTTAAGCTGTAAAGTTTCAGATGGTCTGAGATAGAGTTCATGGCAAAGTAAACAAATGTTAATTTTTGGACTATAATGGAACTAACTATCATTCAAAATGGTTTGTATAAATATGAAATGTCCTGACTTAAATTGGCCTTTTCTTGACTAACTTGAACCCTGCTTTAAGAAGCACATGAATACCGATATGTTTGTTGTACAGTACAGTTGTGTAGAATATTAAATATGAACAAACACATGGACACGCAAGTTTACCTTCTCAACTACAGTTAGATTCCAGACAATGTATATATTGGTGACGAGGGTGCCTCACCTAACCTATTGCTTTCTATATAATTTATAAAGTAAAATTATCATTATTTTACACCTTTTACCATCAAGTTAAAATAATGAAAAAATAATTAATTGCATCCCGACAAAATTTCCTGGCACTATAGTCCTATATAGAATGAAGAAACTGATTGCGCATGCACCAAAAGCAAAAAATAATTATTTATGTTAATTTTTGTGTTAATTATGCATATATATACACGATTAAACGCCAATTATTGTTCAAATGATGACTATCATTTATGCTCTGTCGGCGATGGAGCATAAAAATTAATAACTAGTATTCTCAATTTACGTTTCTGTTCTCACTATCCCGATGTTTGTTGTGTAATTTGTAGATAAGGTCCAAATGAGGTCTATTTGTGTGTTGAACTTTTAACTTTTAGCCGATGTCGTATCATTCTCGATAGTTTTATGCTTCACTTGGCTCACATTCACTGTGTATTATTTAATGATAAAAGTCCAAATGTTTTATAGTGGTCGTGTTAACATTCCGGCTTATATATTACGTTGTATCATTCACGATAGTTCTTTCACAGTTTATTGATATTGCAAGCCAAACTATGCGTATCTAATCTTACTTTTTTTTTATTCTTGATGTCATATTCTTAAGAATGTTCAAATGAATATGTTTTACGTGCTTGTGTATACTGTATTTGCATATTACAGAGTTATCTGCCTTTGCAGGTAGGTATTGATTGTGACAGGCATGTCTTTGCGAGCGTATAACGTCACACTTTTGTAAGAAAAACCAACAAATTAAGCTCACAAAATAATGACGTAACTATCGATAACTACCCACAAGGGAGTTAACTCTGTAATATGCAAAGACGGAATGCTTAGATTCACGTCTTGTATTTCATACGATGATCCACAATGGTTCAGTAAGTGAATCAACAGACTAGATGTCTAGAATAATCTCGTTAAAGAACAGCACACAAACAACGAGTCTGGGCAAATCACGCTCTACTGCCATACACATGAGGCATGTGATGTTCTCAGTGTACTTATAATAGTGATAACATGGGTTAATTAAAGTAGACCAAATAGAACGTGGGTATTTTTATACATGATAAAGTGAGAGTCTAGAATCACTATATATGCTTCTCAGAACTAACCTAAGAAAATATCTAATGTTGCTGATGTAATCGTAATTTAATGATACTTTATCGCACTTGATTAAGCAATTACAGTGATCTTGCACTCAAGTGACCGAGGTGCATCTCGAGAAAGGACCTCTCTCCACTACTCTGGATTGGTGACAATGTAATAAAAATTGAATCTTCTCATTGTACTATTACTTTTTGGCCTTCTTTTAGTTTAACATTATATATACAAGAATGCGCA
>SAYR01052160.1:880311-907118 GCA_004382745.1 Argopecten irradians irradians | reverse complement strand
CACTTGACATTTTTTTCATTAATTCTTACTTTAGAAATCGATTTTCAGAAATACACGACACTGAAATGATAAAAAAATGATCACAGGGATCATATTCTGTCATCTATCTCAAAAGTACTTGTTACTAACGAAACGTAAATCAAGGTAATTGGTTTTACATATCCACTGTTAGCTGAGAACATGTCAATCTAATTTTAGTTATACATCCAAATGATAAATATTTGATAATATATGATGTTGAATCATTCACAATATATTTGAATGTTAAAGATGCTGACAAATAGTATTGTTTCACTATCAAAAACAGGAGCAGACGATTTAGTATGTTTCTTCAGTGACAAAAGTTACTTATTTTACACTTTTTTTTTTTTAGAAAAAAAAAATAATTTATTACTAAAAAGAGGGAAATGATAAACAATAAGTTGCCCTCATACAGGAGGGGATCCATTCAACTCGCAACTTTTATACGTATTATCTAAATTCAAAAGACACGTTGTAAAATTGCAGGGTTCAAGCAGAAGAAAAAAATAAATAAAAGCAAGAAAACTTGAAACTTCATAAAACTGCATTTGTAGTCTCAGGCCTATTTTTAATTGAGGCATTTTAAGCTGTAAAGTTTCAGATGGTCTGAGATAGAGTTCATGGCAAAGTAAACAAATGTTAATTTTTGGACTATAATGGAACTAACTATCATTCAAAATGGTTTGTATAAATATGAAATGTCCTGACTTAAATTGCCTTTTCTTGACTACTTGAACCCTGCTTTAAGAAGCACATGAATACCGATATGTTTGTTTGTACAGTACAGTTGTGTAGAATATTAAATATGAACAAACACATGGACACGCAAGTTTACCTCTCAACTACAGTTAGATTCCAGACAATGTATATATTGGCTGACGAGGGTGCCTCACCTAACCTATTGCTTTCTATATAATTTATAAAGTAAAATTATCATTATTTTACACCTTTACCATCAAGTTAAATAATGAAAAAAATAATTAATTGCATCCCGACAAAATTTCCTGGCACTATGTCCTATATAGAATGAAGAACTGATTGCGCATGCACCAAAAGCAAAATAAATTATTTTATGTTATTTTTGTGTTAATTATGCATATATATACACGATTAAACGCCAATTATTGTTCAAATGATGACTATCATTTATGCTCTGTCGGCGATGGAGCATAAAAATTAATACTAGTATTCTCAATTTACGTTTCTGTTCTCACTATCCCGATGTTTGTTGTGTAATTTGTAGATGAGGTCCAAATGAGGTCTATTTGTGTGTTGACCTTTTAACGTTTAGCCGATGTCGTATCATTCTCGATAGTTTTATGCTTCACTTGGCTCACATTCACTGTGTATTATTTAATGATAAAAGTCCAAATGTTATAAGTGGTCGTGTTAACATTCCGGCTTATATATTACGTTGTATCATTCACGATAGTTCTTTCACAGTTTATTGATATTGCAAGCCAAAACTATGCGTATCTAATCTTACTTTTTTTATTCTTGATGTCATATCTCTTAAGAATGTTCAAATGAATAGTTTACGTGCTTGTGTTTATACTGTATTTGCATATTACAGAGTTATCTGCCTTTGCAGGTAGGTATTGATTGTGACAGCATGTCTTTGCGAGCGTATAACGTCACACTTTTTGAAGAAAACAACAACAATTAAGCTCACAAAATAATGACGTAACTATCGATAACTACCCACAAGGGAGTTAACTCTGTAATATGCAAAGACGGAATGCTTAGATTCACGTCTTATTTCATACGATGATCCACAATGGTTCTGATAACACTAACTGATATTGTAAGCCAAAGCTGGACGCTCTTGCCCAACATTTGTTATGATATATGTTAGGAAAGCCAAATAGAGGGTTTTACGTGATTGTGATAATATTTAGACTAAGATATTATGTTGCATCGTTTACGATAGATTTGAACGTTTAGCCAGTCCGGACGCTTCCGGTATCATATTATCTCTTTTTACTGTGCTATTTATAAGAAAAATCGAAATGATTGTGTAAGCCACAATTGGAAGATTTGGAGCTCACAACCTTTTGTTTGCCGTTTTTCTTTGTCGCCTGCAACGGAATCACTTTGTCGGCGTCGTCGAAACTGTTCCCGTGCGATGCCTTTAGTATTAATTGTCCGATTTTAACCTAATTTATGTATTGTTTAATTTTTCAATACTTGTCAAAATCCGTCAATATTTGTAAGAGTTATTGGACTCGAAATTCGTCAAAACAGATAAATCTATATATTGCTTTATAATAGTAAGATCTCTCAGCGGTTTGATACTGGTCAAAATTCATCGATATTTGCAAGAGTTACGGGACTTGATAGCTTCACCGAATTATTAAAAACATTTCAACTGTAAATAACTATTTTTTGTGATGCTGTGCAGGCGACACATCCACATCCGTGGAATTCTTGTATTTGCAAAGAAATTCCAAATGAGGGTTATAAACGTGCTTGTGCTAACATATTGAACACTAATTGACATTGTAAGCCAAAACTGTACGTTGTGGTAAGGATATGTCCGTGTCATCTTCACGGAAGTCAACTCCTAGTACTACTCGTACGTGACACATGTATGGTTTTCAGTGAGATAGCCCATGGCGTCAAAGAGGCTTTAATATACATTTGTAATTGATGTTTTCTGTTTTTGGTTATCTATAGTTGTACATTTTAGAACTTTTAGCTCCGATATTACAATTCTTGGCCTTGATTCAGGTGACACTTGAAGGGAGTTGTTTGATTTTGTATTGGAGGTTATTTTCGATCATCTCTCAAGAAGTATACAAATTGTGAAATACTTATCCACTAAGTTGCTTTTATGAGTTGCCATTTCTGGTGGGTCATAAAGGGCAAAAAGCCATATAGTCCTTCAATAGTATATTTCTGTGTTTATTATACACATTTATGTGGTTAAAACATACATTTTACATTGTGTAGTGGACACTTATAGACTGTTTTACATGAGTGATATTTAAATATGAACAGGAAATAACTATGATTTTGTAGCATTAATGCTAGTTTGATTTTCTCAAATACAAGCATTAACTGGTTTACTAAAACATGAATCCACGTCGTTAATTTGTTCAGAAATTCATGAATCTCGTATACTTCAATAACTGTCACGTGATTTTCTTGTATTTATGTCAGAGAACATAACGGACATCACTTTTTTTCTTCTTTTTTGTACTTGTACAAATGAATAATTTTTCTGGTATTTAAGTTTTTCAAAGAAATATAATTTCCTCCATTTAACTTTCCTTCACATATAAATAGTACGCCCTTATCGTGTCCATACAGATTAAAGAACGCAAACAATATGACACTTGTTTTTAGATTAAAAAGTTGTTTTTTCTGGTACTATGGTTCATGAAATTGTTTTTTAAACTGGGGCATGTACCTTATAAGGTAAATAAACTACTGTAAGAGCGATTTCAGTAGCTCTACTTCACTGGCAAGAGCAGGGTTCGGCACATGGGACGTCCGACCACAATATGTAACGGAAGACAGCGAGCAAGTTCGAACATTTAACACAAATTTCATCACAGTTAACTTTGCTAGCACATCATAGTAAAACAAAGTCTGACTTCCATTAGAACTGATTGGTTTCTGATATGTGTATAAATTTTAATGTATTTTTAGACTGAATTGTCCCTTTAAGGTGTAGCACGATTTTGTAATTTTAAGGACGCAATGTTGCTTTGTGCAATCAAGAAAATGTGGCATTTATTTTGTCTTTCTATCAAATTCAAATTCAAATATTTTGTGAGAAATATTTTCAATAATTCTATGAGAAAGAATTTTATAAAAAAGTTTTCTCACCTCCTATGGTATAATTGTACAATATAAATGACTGTGATATCAAAATTATTTATGAAAGTCCTTGCAAGCGTATGTGTGTGAAACCAGATATAATACAGTATTATTTCGGTATTAAATACTGTGCGTGAACTAATTACTGTTAAGTGTTGTTTTTATGAACGAACCAGCCCTTGAGGCCCTATTGACGGGGAAAATCAAATGACTTTATGCTTGTTTGTTTGTAAAGGACTGCCTCCAGTTATGAGATGTGTAGCGTGTGTGAAGTGCGAGGTGTGTGTTTCGGGAGACTGCGGTGTATTCGTGTTGTGTCTTCTTGTATAGTTGAACTTTTGCCTTTGTATAGTGCTATATCACTGAAGCATGCTGCCGAAGACACCAAACATCACACACAACCGGTCACATTATGCTGACAACGGGCTAACCAGTCGTCCTACTCCCTGTAGGCTGAACGCTAACTAGGAGCAGAAACTACCACTTTAATAGACATGGTGTGTCTCGGCCAGGGGACAGAAGCCAGAGATTACATCACGGGGGCGAGCTCTAAACAGAAGGCCAAAAGCAAGATGTGTGAAGGGGGAGACGTTAAAAAGGACAAAGTTAGTTAGGAAGAGGAGAAAAGAAAAGACCCTAAATTATTTGTTTTTTACGATCAGAGGCAGCAGGTGCAATTTTACCATCATTTGGGTGAAAAAGATGTTTTATCACACGTTCTCCACTTATGAGTTGCTAGGTCAAATTTATTTACTGCAGCTACAAGGTACTGACCGTTGGTCGGCTGTTTGCCAATACAGATATGTGTCAGTCAAATGTTCTGAAATGCTCGAATACGCACATCCGTGGCATCCTTTCATTGACTGATATTTATAACCCTTTTCAATTTTATCAACATTTTCTGGTGAATAACATGAATATAAACTAATTACATATATTCAAGATTTATTTTTTTCTCATACCCCGATCGTCTGCTTCTAAGAGTCATCGGTAAAAATTGTTCTTTTTGAAGCAAAACATTTTTATTTGCAGTTCTGTATTAAAATCTATTATTTTATTTTAAATGTTGTGCAACAATTTTTATAAAAAATACAAAATTCAAACAAATTATATTCGTACACGTATATTTATAGCACGTTTCCTGGTGTATGTTATGAAGTGTTAGATGTGTCTATTGAAACCCGAAACTAATATGTGGAAAACCCACGAAACTTCATCCGCATTGGCACCGTTTTAATCTCTTTCTATCATCAATTTTACGAAATAAAATATATCTCTATAGTAACTGTATCCTACTGTGGTATAGGAAATAAATGTTAACTCGTTACAAAATCAATTAGATTGTGATTGGAAAGATCAGGAACTTTGTTTCAGTTCAAAAGCAACAATAACATGATATATATTACACAGTTATGACTCTCTGTGGATAGATACATCTAGGATTGTTTCCCCAGAAAGAGTTATTTATCGAAGTTGGAGCCCAAGAGGAAATAAATCTTTTCAGAGAGTCAACTCTAGATGTCTCGACACATAGGGACATTTAAATTATTTAGCCTACCGAAGAAAATTAATATAAACCCATGAATATATCATATTCAATATATATACATAGCTAAATGTAACTAGAAACATTTGATAGATTTTGTAGTTGTTTGTAGCATCCTTGCCGTAGAAAATGGATGAAGGTGCATATGACGTCCACTTCCGGTCACGGGGAAGGGGTTATTTCACTAAGGTTATTTCCCGACCTTCCTATTCTGGTGAAATATATCAAAATTGGTATCATATGATCACGTTTAATCCAATTAAAACATTTTATATGGAAGTGAATTATAATAACATAGATTGTTAATTCAGTTTTACTTATTATGTATCTATACGAGACTTTTAACGGTCCTGAACCTGAATGAATCTTATTCCATCTTATCATTTTATGCAGCTAATTAATGAAATTAATTAATTTAATTTAAGATGCTTCACCGCGTACAAATGGAATTTTTTCTCTATCAAAAACACCAGTAGACGAATTAGTATTTTTCCCCAGTTACAAAAGCTATTTACTTAACACCATTACCACCACTGAAAAGTTTGAGCTTCCCATTTTACTTCAAAATAAAAATATTGAAAATAATTAATTGAATCCCGAAAAAAATCCGCGCCACTGTTTCTTATATTGGAATGAAGTACTGATTGCATATGCACTAAAAGCAAAATAAAGGATCTTAAATTATTTTTTGTGTTAAATAGACATACATATATATATAAATACAATTAAATCCCAATTATTGTTCAAATGGAGAGTATCATTTATGCTATGTCGGCAGTGGAGCATCTAAGATATTCCCATATACTACATTATAAACAAAAACATAAAACAAATAGTTAATGGTCTTACTCCTTCATAAGTCTGATGTTTTGTAAATCTGAC
The DNA here is from genome assembly GCA_004382745.1 of Argopecten irradians irradians. Lineage (NCBI taxonomy): Eukaryota > Metazoa > Mollusca > Bivalvia > Pectinida > Pectinidae > Argopecten > Argopecten irradians. The sequence goes on along the minus strand of SAYR01052160.1, from coordinate 900,844 downwards.
ACATTATGAAAATGAATGATTCTCGGAATTTTCATAACGATACACACTTCTTCCTCGTTACGGGAACACAGACTCAGACGACCCCTTCTATTCGAATAAATTTATGAGTATATTGACCTCGACTAGTTATTTGTGGACGATATTAATAAACTTTTCACTTCCTTCATATTAAAACAGATTCTACTCAATTACCCGAATAACTTCAAAGGGTTTTTTTCAACGGCATTCGAGTTAATGAGTGAAAGTAAAACTCGCTGAACAGATTTTTATTTTCCTTTGAACTGAGTTTTTTTAAAGTTGATTAATGGAATCAATAAGACATTAATACTTCGGGGTCGTTGTAGACAAATGTAGGTCATAATGATTTTTAGGGATGTTACAAAATAGGTTTTTTCCCGACGTAGCTAGTGCAGCTATCGTTTCTTCCGGGTGAATTTAGTTTTAAACCATCTTGTCATTATTCTTTGATAGAATAGTGAAAGTAACATTGGTCCAAGGCCATATGGACGGAAAATGAAATTGATGGAAATGTCAAAGTCAGAATTTTGACCTGCAAGCAGCAAATTATTCAAATTATTTATATTTGTTAATTGATTATATCTGCGTTTTATTTTCAGCCAGGATTATTTAAGTACATTCACGACTTACAGTACATACGGTATGTTACGTGTTTTAGGTGCGTGTATGTTTTCGGAGACTGCAGTATTTGTCGCCGACATTTTTCGACAGATGAGCAAGGAATTGCATATCCTGTTACTGGACAACCCGGATTTGAATATGCCGACAAACAATGATTTTGGAATTTCTTTGTTTGGATTTCGACACTCCAAATAAGCACGTGGCATACATTCTGATAACGAGTCATATGAAAAAAAACCCGTCATAGTAGAACCTATAACAATTACATAGTATGAAAACAGCAATACATAACTCATGTAACACATAACTAAGAAGTGTGGGTGTATGGAAATCATTTTTAGATTTTTGTTTGTTTTTGCTTTGTGATATTTCATCGAATGTTTTATTTAACATGTACAAATGAACAATGTGGCTATTGCTGTTTTTTGAATAAAATTGTTCACAAAGTTTGTGTAGAATTTGTTGTATTTTGCTGTTTTAAAGTGGTTTTCCGAAGCAGCACAGGAATTATACTTCAGGTTTTAGAAAAAAAAATCAATATTATACTTCTCCTTCCGTCAACACGCTAATGCGTTTATTTCAGTTTGTAATGAAAACAATGCTCTTACACATCCAAGTGTGGCGTTAGATATTCAAATAGGATTTATCCTTTTACAAAGCCATTACCGATAAAATTCAAAAATAATAAAAAGCAGCGAAAATGTTTCTGCATCATCCTGTAGTTAGATTGGCAATGCATGATATTTGCTAGAAATTTATTGATTTGCGCTCTTATCTTCCAAATGAAATATGTACTGTTCACTTTATGCATTTTATCTTTGTATATCATATATCAGATCATTTCAAAACTTCTGTGCAAAACTGTCATTCATGATATGCCGAGAGACTGCCGCACGCTATAGATTTGCTAAAATAATTTTGCAAATGAATGATATATCAAATGTCATTTCGCTTATTAGAGTGATCGATTCGTAAGATAATCAATTCCTCACAAAATCCAAATGAGCATTTAAATCAAGAACCTATTTAAATGACAAGGACTTTCATACCACTATTATTATTCATGGTACATGTATAACATGCAATGTCGTTCAGATATAAAAACAAAATAATACAAAATGGAGATTGGTATATATATGCTGCCAGCTAAACACCTAGAATATTCTAACATGATACTAATTCGTTTCTTGATAAATTGGAACCGTTTGATTTCAAAGAGATACGTTAAACCTTATACAAAATGCCGCTATGCATTTTGGTGGGTGTAGTGTTCTTCATATTTAAATATCAGCTATTTTCCCAATAAAAAGCATCTTCAAGCTCGTTTAAAACTTGTTTGTTTGTTTGTTTGATTAATCAACATCCTATTAACAGCTATGGTCATGTAAGGACGGCCTTCCATGTATGCGGTGCGTTGCGTGTATGTTGTGCGGGATGCGTAATCCCAATTTGATCATATTCTTTATTTTGAACATAAGTTTCTAAAGATCGACAAAATGATACATACATGAGCCTTTTTCTCTTACAGGTAATTATTTTACAAGAATCCAATCAATAGACATGAAGGTATAAGCATGGTTAAAGTAATAGAAGTACATGTATATGTGCATTATCGGACGCTCAAATCAAGGTCAAAAGTGAAATGTTCAATATCTCTTCATATTAACTTGTCATCATCATTCTTTTTTTTATTTGAAAAAAATATACATCGAATATTTACCAGCACAGAAATTGTGTATGTTGGCAACAAAGTATATCATCTATCTGTTTAACCCACGCTTCGATAAATACTATGAGTGTATGAATATTGACATTTTTTTATTATGAAATTTTGCATCAGGTATACAATTCGTTGCATCTCTTGACATTTCAATTTTTCTGGGATTGATACCATATGACATTACTAACCAAAAAGGGAATTTATGGTACAGTATCATAAATCTCTTATAACTCTCGTTGGTGTAGTGATATGTAAAACATATATTGTGAGGTTGTTATGAACGACGTCATGGCATAATGACGCAATCCTACCGCGGTATGATTAATTTGTGTATATTAAAGTGTACATTAGAGGTTGGCTTAACATAACTGAAAACGGAAATATAATCATTAAATTGCCTTTCGGGGGGATTTATGATCCCATAAATTTCCAAGAATAGCAGACAAATTGAAAAACGCGCGTTAGCACGTTGTGATTAATTATGTGCATTGCAGTTTACATTACAGCTTGTCTTAAAATAACAGAAAACGTAAATATAATATTAAATTGCATTCTTAGGATTTATTATCCTATATTCCTCCCAGGATTGTAAACAAATTAATAATAACCCGCGTCATTCAATTTGTCTACAAATCTTGGGAAAATTATAGGATCATAAACCCTCCAAGGAGACAATTTCATCCTTACATAATTTATATGATTAGACTGTACGTATTCAATGCTGCAACCTGTCTTAAGCAATTTATGTCCGTCTGTTGAATGGCCGCTTAACAAAGGACCGTACGTCTATATTCTTCAGATTACAATGCAGCAACTCAACCATATGCGCTGTGAAGATATTATCTACGTCTATAACATTCATGATTAGTTATAATGATTCAGTTGGTTTATACAGTCATCATACTCTTGCAGTCATTTGTATCGGTCCATTGGCCGCCTAACAAGATGGACTGTACGTCTATATCATCCTATCTTAAGCAGGCATTTTGTCCTCGCTTGGGTGACTGTTTATCACAGGTTTGAGTGTATATCTATATTATTAGTTATATGATTTGAATGACCTTGGCGATGCAGCCAACATGCTTTTGCAGTCATGTTTTGATCTTTTGGGTGGCCGCTTAACACGCGTACGGGTTTTAGAGTGCAACTATATTCTTATAATTAGGTATATGGTTTGCATGACCTGTGCTATACTTTTAAGATTAGAAGCCCTTTGCATCTGTCGGTCCCTTGGGTGGCCGCTTAACACAGGTTTGAGTGTACATAAATATTCTTATGATTAGTGATATAATTTGAATGACCTGCAGCCATCATGCTTAACAGTCATTTTTATCGGTTTCGTGGGTGACCGCTGAACAAGGTGAACAGTAGTCTACATTATCTTCTCATTAGCAGCCATATTGTTATCCCTTGGGTGGCCGTTTAACACAGGTTTGATTGTAAGATATTATTTTCTAAATGATGGACTGCGTAATGAGGTAGACCAGGCAGACTTTACTCTCGGTGCGCGGGTGATTCATAGCTCCCTGACATCATGGCCGCTGACCTGTCGATTGGTATTACGTCAGCGTAACACACGTAATTACTTTTTCTTGTCTTCTTCACGATTTAAACGATAACTGAAGCCTCGGTATTACACCCTGTTAAAGCTACTTCATAACAAAATCGTGTATCTTTGCAATTTATCATTTGAATGTTTTTTGACATTTTTTCTTGCTTCGTTCTAATTTATCCCCGTCCGCACCCCCTGAAAAGGTGAGTGAACGCTGCTCATGCGGCAGCGACATATGTCACAGTTATGCTTAATTGTGTTCCAAATGCATTAAATACAAGAATATTTTTGTGAACGGATTTGGGAGTCAAACGCTCTTTGCATCGTAACTCAGCTCCCGCAGGCATTGTATCTCATCTGTATGCTAATAGCCTGTTGGAACAACAAAGGACGATCAAGGTTTATCGCGAGGTTTCGGAACTTTTGCATTTGGAAACATGGAAATTAATAGATTGGAACAAATCAACAGGAAAGTAGGGAGTGAAAATACAATTGTCTCGAGGCAAATTTGCATGTTGCTTCGTTAAAAAACAACATATGCTACTAAGAGCACGTACGGATGTTAGTTTCTAATTGCTCTCTGAACAGCTAATAACAACACGTAGAGTGTATTATTCTAGAGTTCGATCTGGAATAAAAAAATATATGTAAAATGTGATACATGTATTATGATGAAAAAATGAACATGTTTGTAATGCATTAACGTGATGAACAGAAATAATTAGATAACTCTATAAAATGAGAAAGAATTTTCACAATTGCAAAGAAATTGCCTCCCAAAACATATAAACATGCATACAAAGCACACCGTTCTTAAATGATCCGAGCTATTAAAAGGATATTCTACCACAATTGGCGGTGTTATTCAACTCTCAGGTATCAAATAAACAGTGCAGCTGTTGATTAACAATTTGTTTATACCACACGTGGCATTAACTCTGTATGCATTCTGATTGGCTAACACGGTGTATTTTGACCAAACTACCTTTTTCTTTGGTGTTAAGTCATCATTTATCAACGTTATCAATAATCGAATGACGTTATACTATGTTGTGATCGCCACTTAACGTTCTAACTGGTGTCCAAACAATCAGTTGTGTCGTGGTCGTTGTGTGTAAATACGTGACTTGTTCATGCAGGGTGTAAACCGACATGAAATACTTGAAATAACAAGAGGCCCATGGACCTGAACGGTCATCTGACTATTGGCACAATACAACATAGTCATTTAAAGATTTTAGCCATTTTGACCCCTGTGATCTTGAATGAAGATCAATGTCATTTTTTTAATTTGTTTGTTTGTTTGTTTGATTTATTAACGTCCTATTAACAGCTATGGTCATGTAAGGACGGCCTCCCATATATGCGGTGTGTTGCGTGTATGTTGTGCGAGGTGAGTGTACTGGGAGACTGCGGTATGTTCGTGTTGTGTCTTCTTGTATAGTGCTATATCACTGAAGCATGCCGCCGAAGACACCAAGCAACACACCCCACCCGGTCACATTATACTGACAACGGGCGAACCAGTCGTCCCACTCCCTGTATGCTGAACGCTAAGCAGGAACTACCATTTTTATAGACTTTGGTGTGTCTCGGCCAGGGGACAGAACCCAGAGCCTTCCTCACAGGGGCGAACGCTCAACTCAAGGCCAAAAGTGAGGCGGTGCCAAGGGAGGCATAAGGAAAGATAAAGTCAGTTAGGAAGAAGAGAAAAGATAAGATCCTAAATTTAGTCGCCTTTTACGATCATGCAATAGGGGCAGCAGGTACAATTCTAACGCCCTACCTGCAGGGCCATTTTTTTAAAAATAAATATGGTAGCCGTTCATCCTAGCATATCACAGGCCCAATATCAGGTCTCTAGGCTCCTAGTTATTCTCGAGAAGTCAAGATTTTAGCCTATTTGACCTCTGTGACCTTGAATGAAGGTCAAGGTCATTCATTTGAACAAACTTGGTAGCCCTTCATCCCAGCATGCTGCAGGCCCAATATGAGTATCCTGGGCCTTTCGGTTCTTCAAAAGAAATCATTTAAATATTTAACCTATTTGTCACCTGTGACCTTGAAGGAAGGTCAAGGTAATTGATTTGAACAAACTTTGTAGCCCTTTATCCCGTCATGCTGCAGGCCAACTATGAGTATCCTGGGCATTTTGGTTCTTGAGAGAAGTCATTTAAAGATTTAAGCCTATTTGACCCCTGTGATCTTGAATGGAGATCAAGGTCATTCATTTGAACAAACTTGGTAACCTTTCATCCCAGCATCGCAGGGACACAATATCAGGTCTCTAGGCCTCTTAGTTATTCACAAGAAGTCGTGTACAGATTTTAGCCTATTTGACCCCTGTGACCTCGAAAAAAGGTCAAGGTTATTCATTTGAACAAACTTGGTAGCCCTTCATCCTAGCATGCTACATGCTTAATATCAGCACCCTGGGCCTTCTAGTTATTGAGAAGAAGTCGTTTAAAGATAAAAGCATTTTTTGACTCCTGTGACCTTCAATGAAGATCAAGGTCATTGATTTGAACAAACTCGATAGCCATCCATCACAACATGTCAGGGGCCAAATATCAGGTCTCTAGGCCTCTTAGGTATTCACAAGAAGTTGTTTAAATGATTTTAGCCTATTTACCCCGTGACCTTATATGAAGGTCAAGGTCATTCGGTCATTCATTTGAACAAACTTGGTAGCCCTTCATCCCAGCATGCTATAGGCTCAATATCAGTATCCTGGGCCTTCTGGTTCTTGAGAAGTCGTTTGAAAATTTTAGCCTTTTTGACCCCTGTGACCTTAGGTCATTGATTTGAACAAACTTGGTAGCCCTTCATCCCAGCATGCTACAGGCCAAATATCAGTACCCTGTGCCTTATATAAAAGCTAAAGCTCGTGTCTTTTTTAATTTTTAAAAAATAAATCACTCTTGTCGAATGAATTCAATATTCAACAACCACTCAATGTGTAACCTCTATTTAAACTTAACAATCCATAACATTCAGACTAACTCGAACTTTCCAAGAGAAATATATGTCCATTTTTTTGGTTGAAACTAGAATGGCAACAAGAGATATAAGAAACACAAACCATAACATTAACTTGTGCGGAATTTAAAAAGGAGTTAAATATGTGCAATTTAATCTTTTAAATCAATATTGGTAAATTGAAAAAGGTCATGTTCGTTACCATAGCAACTGAAATTAGGGACTTTTAGATTGCATTAATTTTAAAATTTAAATTTATAATTCTTAAGACAATATGATGTGATTTTACAATTCTGAAGGCAATATAAAGTGATTTAAGTGTCTTTTTATCTATTTCATAATCAATAATATAATTGAAGATTTTAAAATTGTATTAAATGCCATAATTTAATTTTGTTTTGATCGTTACCTTAGAGGTTATTGACATGACAACAACGTCGACCTACATAGAATGTGGATATCAGATCAATGGCCTGATTAAATATGTAGTAGTGAAGGTTAGAAAAATAAATTGCACAAAAAATCCTACCTTATTTTAAAAAGATAGATCAAAATAATATAGTTCATGTTAAAAAAGATGATTTACATAAAACCTTTCAAAAACTGCATCCTGCACTTTAATTTCAATCCCTCCGATTGCAGTCGATAGTTGTACCCAAACAAATGACATGACAAATTATCTCCTGTGATTAAAATAAAAGACTTGATAGGTCTTCCAACTCTCTAAGTCATTCTTCTTGTGGGGCTTTCCAATTGTTTAAACCCTTTTCATTCTGAAAAAATATGATTTTCTGTACGTTCTAGTTGATATTTTAACCAACTTTTAATTTAAATTGATTTTCTCGAAAGATGTTAAGGTGGATCGGAAGAACAAAACACTATCATTCTGGTAAAATCCACATTTTCAAAAACCGTGTAGGTTGACCCCATTTTTATATGAAACATTTTGCAATAGGCCGATCGCCAGGCTGTATACATAGACCAAAGTGTTAAAGTTTTGTAATGTATTATCTAAACAATGAAATAATAGTTAGATATTCTGTTCTATAATTAAAGTCTGTTCTCATATAACACTAGGTACAAAAAGTTGGGGTCCTTCAGCTCAATCTCCAACCAGGTTATATATTAAAACCGGAAATTCTAATGTTTTTACCAATTCATTATCAAAATTGATATTTTGAACCTGAATCACAATCTGAATTTCCAAATTCATATCATGTTTATCTAGGAATAATTACCTGTCAGAAAACATTTTTACTTTTGTAATTCTTAATTAGCCAACCAATCAGCTGCCAGGTTAATTTCTATTCTGGGCTCAATCTTGTATACACAGGGGCCAATTTGAAGGTCCTTTTTCATTTAGTTGGTTGTTCCCTATAAGTCAAGAATTGTGCTCGCACACATACAAGTACCTAGTTATCCAATGTCGGAACAAATGCCTCAGTATACACAATGCAAATGCAGAGATAAAAGCAGTACTCGGGATATTTAATTGACAGATGGCGAACCGTCAATTGGATTATGGTTTTAGTGAAATACAGTCAGTTAAAACTGCTTCATCAGAGAATCTCAGAAAAAAGATACAATTAATAGATATACAAACTTAGTTTGATAACGTTTAATGATCCGTTGACCACTGCTAAGGTCATTTATGCTCGAACTATTGCCCTTAAAACTCTTAAGCAAAATAAATGGTTAAGAATACAAACAAGAGATCCCAGAGGGATCTTGGCGCCCACCAAAGAATGATCTATGTCTGACAAACGAAAGAGGGATCCTTTCTCTGCTTTTCAAACTTTTACTACATATTACTACAAATGAAATTTGAGAATGATCCTTTGAGAACTATCTGAGATATATAACGGTGACAAATATCAATTATCAAATTCCAAGATGGCGGCCTGTCGGCCATCTTGTTCACCGATCTGTCCGAAAATGTGATATGCACAGCTAGACCCCAAGGGGAACCTGCACATGCAATTTGACACAGATCCCTGAAGTACTTTCTGAGATAAAGCGGTAACAAACATCAATTGTCAAAATCCAAGATGGCGTCCTGTCGGCAATCTTGTTCATCGATCGGTCCCAAAATGCAATATGCACAAATAGACCCCTAGGGGACCATGCACATGAAATCTGATACAGCTACCTTCAGTACTTTCTGAGAAATAGTGGTAACAAACTTGAATTGTCAAAATCCAAGATGGCAGCCTGTCGGCCATATTGTTCATCGATCGGTCCAGAAATGCAATATGCACAACTAGGGCCCTAGCGGGACCTACATGTGAAATTTGAGAACAATCCCTTTAGTACTTTCTGAGAAATAGCGGTAACACACTTTATCTATCGAAATCCAAGATGGCGGCCTGTCGGCCATCTTGTTCATCAATTGGTCCCAAAATGCAATATGCACAACTAGACACCTAGGAGAACCTACATGTGAAATTTGAGAACAATCCCTTCGGTACTTTCTGAGAAATAGCGGTAACAAACTTTATCTATCAAAATCCAAGATGGCGACCTGTCGGCCATAATCCAAGATGGCGACCTGTCGGCCATCTTGTTTATCGATCGGTCCCAAAATGCAAAATGCACAATTAGGGCCCTAGGGGAACCTACATGTGAAATTTGAGAGAGATCCCTTAAGTACTTTCTGAGAAATAGCGGTAACAAACTTTATCTATCAAAATCCAAGATGGCGACCTGTCGGCCATAATCCAAGATGGCGGCCTGTCGCCCATCTTGTTAACCGATTGGTCCCAAAATGCAATATGCACAATAAGGGCCCTAGGGGGACCTACTTTTGAAATTTGAGAACAATCCCTTCGGTACTTTCTGAGAAATAGCGGTAACAAACTTTATCTATCAAAATCCAAGATGGCGGCCTGTCGGCCATCTTGTAAATCGATTGGTCCCAAAATGCAATATGCACAACTAGACACATAGGAGAACCTACATGTGAAATTTGAGAAGAATCCCTCAGTACTTTTTGAGAAATAGCGGTAACAAACTTTATCTATCAAAATCCAAGATGGCGTCCTGTCGGCCATCTTGTTCATCGATCGGTCCCAAAGTGCAAAATTAGGGCCCTAGGGGAACCTACATGTGGAATTTGAGAAAGATCCCTTCAGAACTTTCTGAGAAATAGCGGTAACAAGAATTGTTAACGGACAGAAGGACGGACCACGGACCACGGACAAAAAGTGATTTGAATATATTATTTCGGTTATGAACATTGCGAATAGTATGATATTATTCAATCTTGTCTAAACTTGGACTCTTTTCATTTTATGCGCTAATTTACGTGTACGTTTTTGTTTGTTTGATTGATTAATTAACGTCCTATTAAGTTTTGGTTATGTATAAGGACGGCATCTCATGTATTCTGTGTGTTGCGTGTATGCTGTGCGAGGTGCGTGTTTTGGGAGACTGCCGAACATGTTTAATTTTTGTTATTTTTTCCCTATTTTCATACATGACATTGGATATTATAATTAATTTCTTGCAATTTAATAAATTACTATATATAAAATCAGTTATGAAAATTAAAAGTGAATTCTGTCCTCTTGCTCCTCACCTTGTCCCCAGACCTGTCTCTATATGTATTTCTTCATAAATCTCCTCCATTTTCTTTACCTACCTGCACATCTTCAATTTATCTAATATGCCCATTTTCCATTTCTTTAAAAAAAAAAATGCAATGCTTTCACTTAAATAAATAAAGAGTAAATGTGTGGATTAATGTTTAGGATACTTACTTCTGTATTGTATATGTTTAAAATTATGTCATATAGCATTGCTTTGAAATGTTTTTGAAAAAAAGAAAGATATATAAAAAAAACATTATTCAGTTATGAATGAACTGAAGTTAATTTCAAATGTAAATAATATGAGTGAACATTGAAACCGTCGATAATGTGATCATTGATGTCATATTAAGATTACATTTTCACACTTTAGGATGACAATGAGTTTGATTATATTGGAATACTAATTTCGATAGTTTCCACCAAGAGGGTATAATAACACTTGTTATACCTTTACTATGTATTCATTATAGTACATTATTTATATTTATATTTATTCTGTATGTCAATATTTTAGATGTTTGCGCTTGTGAAATTCTAGAAGAATGAAAAGTAGCTCCACATAAATTAGTTTACTAGGGTTAGTGATAGGGTTAGATTTTCTTTATGTTTTAAATTAAGGTGGGGTTAGGTAGGATTAGGGGTTTGGTAGGATTAGGGATGAGGTAGGATTAGGGGTTAGGTAGGATTAGAGGTTTGGTAGAATAGGGTCTAGAATAAGGATAGGTGATCAAGTGAGTTTTTAAAGATCACTTAGGAATTATTTTACCGTATACTAGACTTTAACCGACGGGTCAATTTTGAAATATTGACAGTTATGTCATGATGACGTCACTATTCATTAGTATTTGGCACTACTCGGCAACTTCAGTCGATGTGAGTAAACACCAGAGGGATCTTGCAGCGCCACCAAAGAATGATCTAATGTCTGAACAACGAAAGAGGGATCCTTTCTCTGCTTTTTCAACTTTCTACATATTACTACAAATGAAATTTCGAGAATGATTCCTTTGAGAAACTATCTGAGATTATATAACGGTTGACAAATATCATTATCAAATTCCAAGAATGGCGGCCTGTCGCCATCTTGTTCACTCGATCTGTCCGAAAATGTGATATGCACAGCTTAGATCCCAAGGGGAACCTGCACAAAAGGTCAAGGTTATTCATTTGAACAAACTTGGTAGCCCTTCATCCCAGCATGCTACATGTCTAATTTCAGTACCCTGGACCTTCTGGTTCTTGAGAAAAAGTCGTTTAAAGATTTTAGCCTATTTGACCCCTGTGACCTTGAATGAAGATCAAAATCATTCATTTGAACAGACTTGGTAGCCCTTCATCCTAGCATGCTACATGCCCAATATCAGCACCCTGGGCCTTCTAGTTATTGAGAAGAAGTCGTTTAAAGATTAAAGCATTTTTTGACTCCTGTGACCTTTAATGAAGATCAAGGTCATTGATTTGAACAAACTCGATAGCCATCCATCACAGCATGTCAGGGGCCAAATATCAGGTCTCTAGGCCTCTTAGGTATTCACAAGAAGTTGTTTAAATGATTTTAGCCTATTTACCCCGTGACCTTATATGAAGGTCCAGGTCATTCGGTCATTCATTTGAACAAACTTGGTAGCCCTTCATCCCAGCATGCTATAGACCCAATATCAGTATCCTGGGCCTTCTGGTTCTTGAGAAGTCGTTTGAAAATTTTAGCCTTTTTGACCCCTGTGACCTTGAATGAAGGTCAAGGTCATTGATTTGAACAAACTTGGTAGCCCTTCATCCCAGCATGCTACAGGCCAAATATCAGTACCCTGTGCCTTATATAAAAGCTAAAGCTCGTGTCTTTTGTAATTTTTAAAACATAAATCACTCTTGTCGAATGAATTCAATATTCAACAACCACTCATTGTGTAACCTCTATTTAAACTTAACAATCCATAACATTCAGACTAACTCGAACTTTCCGAGAGAAATATATGTCCATTTTTTTGGTTGAAACTAGAATGGCAACAGGAGATATAAGAAACACAAACCATAACATTAACTTGTGCGGAATTTAAAAAGGTGTTAAATATGTGCAATTTAATCTTTTAAATCAATATTGGTAAATTGAAAATGGTCATGTTCGTTACCATAGCAACTGAAATTAGGAACTTTTAGATTGCATTAATTTTAAAATTTAAATTTATAATTCTTAAGACAATATGATGTAATTTTACAATTCTGAAGGCAATATAAAGTGATTTAAGTGTCTTTTTATCTATTTCATAATCAATAATATAATTGAAGATTTTAAAATTGTATTAAATGCCATAATTTAATTTTGTTTTGATCGTTACTTTAGAGGTTATTGACATGACAACAACGTCGACCTACATAGAATCTGGATATCAGATCAATGGCCTGATTAAATATGTAGTAGTGAAGGTTAGAAGAATAAAATAAATTGCAGAAAAAATCCTACCTTATTTTAAAAAGATAGATCAAAATAATATAGTTCATGTTAAAAAAGATGATTTACATAAAACCTTTCAAAAACTGCATCCTGCACTTTAATTTCAATCCCTCCGATTGCAGTCGATAGTTGTACCCAAACAAATGACATGACAAATTATCTCCTGTGATTAAAATAAAAGACTTGATAGGTCTTCCAACTCTCTAAGTCATTCTTCTTGTGGGGCTTTCCAATTGTTTAAACCCTTTTCATTCTGAAAAAATATGATTTTCTGTACGTTCTAGTTGATATTTTAACCAACTTTTAATTTAAATTGATTTTCTCGAAAGATGTTAAGGTGGATCGGAAGAACAAAACACTATTATTCTGGTAAAATCCACATTTTCAAAACCGTGTAGGTTGACCCCATTTTTATATGAAACATTTTGCAATTGGCCGATCGCCAGGCTGTATACATAGACCAAAGTGTTAAAGTTTTGTAATGTATTATCTAAACAATGAAATAATAGTTAGATATTCTGTTCTATAATTAAAGTCTGTTCTCATATAACACTAGGTACAAAAAGTTGGGGTCCTTCAGCTCAATCTCCAACCAGGTTATATATTAAAACCGGAAATTCTACTGTTTTTACCAATTCATTATCAAAATTGATATTTTGAACCTGAATCACAATCTGAATTTCCAAATTCATATCATGGTTATCTAGGAATAATTACCTGTCAGAAAACATTTTTACTTTTGAAATTCTTAATTAGCCAACCAATCAGCTGCCAGGTTAATTTCTATTCTGGGCTCAATCTTGTATACACAGGGGCCAATTTGAAGGTCCTTTTTCATTTAGTTGGTTGTTCCCTATAAGTCAAGAATTGTGCTCGCACACATACAAGTACCTAGTTATCCAATGTCGGAACAAATGCTTCAGTATACACAATGCAAATGCAGAGATAAAAGCAGTACTCGGGATATTTAATTGACAGATGGCGAACCGTCAATTGGATTATGGTTTTAGTGAAATACAGTCAGTTAAAACTGCTTCATCAGAGAATCTCAGAAAAAAGATACAATTAATAGATATACAAACTTAGTTTGATAACGTTTAATGATCCGTTGACCACTGCTAAGGTCATTTATGCTCGAACTATTGCCCTTAAAACTCTTAAGCAAAATAAATGGTTAAGAATACAAACAAGAGATCCCAGAGGGATCTTGGCGCCCACCAAAGAATGATCTATGTCTGACAAACGAAAGAGGGATCTTTTCTCTGCTTTTCAAACTTTTACTACATATTACTACAAATGAAATTTGAGAATGATCCTTTGAGAACTATCTGAGATATATAACGGTAACAAATATCAATTATCAAATTCCAAGATGGCGGCCTGTCGGCCATCTTGTTCACCGATCTGTCCAAAAATGTGATATGCACAGCTAGACCCCAAGGGGAACCTGCACATGCAATTTGACACAGATCCCTGAAGTACTTTCTGAGATAAAGCGGTAACAAACATCAATTGTCAAAATCCAAGATGGCGTCCTGTCGGCCATCTTGTTCATTGATCGGTCCCAAAATGCAATATGCACAAATAGACCCCTAGGGGACCATGCACATGAAATCTGATACAGCTACCTTCAGTACTTTTCTGAGAAATAGTGATAACAAACTTGAATTGTCAAAATCCAAGATGGCAGCCTGTCGGCCATATTATTCATCGATCGGTCCAAAAATGCAATATGCACAACTAGGGCCCTAGCGGGACCTACATGTGAAATTTGAGAATAATCCCTTTAGTACTTTCTGAGAAATAGCGGTAACACACTTAATCTATCGAAATCCAAGATGGCGGCCTGTCGGCCATCTTGTTTATCGATCGGTCCCAAAATGCAAAATGCACAATTAGGGCCCTAGGGGAACCTACATGTGAAATTTGAGAGAGATCCCTTAAGTACTTTCTGAGAAATAGCAGTAACAAACTTTATCAATCAAAATTCAAGATGGCGGCCTGTCGGCCATCTTGTTAACCGATTGGTCCCAAAATGCAATATGCACAATAAGGGCCCTAGGGGGACCTACTTTTGAAATTTGAGAACAATCCCTTTGGTACTTTCTGAGAAATAGCGGTAACAAACTTTATCTATCAAAATCCAAGATGGCGTCCTGTCGGCCATCTTATCGACCGATTGGTCCCAAAATGCAATATGCACAACTAGACACCTAGGAAAACCTACATGTGAAATTTGAGAAGAATCCCTTCAGTACTTTCTGAGAAATATTGGTAACAAACTTTATCTATCAAAATCCAAGATGGCGGCCTGTCGGCCATCTTGTTCATCGATCGGTCCCAAAATGCAAAATTAGGGCCCTAGGGGAACCTACATGTGAAATTTGAGAAAGATCCCTTCAGAATTTCTGAGAAATAGCGGTAACAAGAATTGTTAACGGACGGAAGGACGGACCACGGACCACGGACAAAAAGTGATTTGAATATATTATTTCGGTTATGAACATTGCGAATAGTATGATATTATTCAATCTTGTCTAAACTTGGACTCTTTTCATTTTATGCGCTAATTTACGTGTACGTTTTTGTTTGTTTGATTGATTAATTAACGTCCTATTAAGTTTTGGTTATGTATAAGGACGGCATCTCATGTATTCTGTGTGTTGCGTGTATGTTGTGCGAGGTGCGTGTTTTGGGAGACTGCCGAACATGTTTAAGTTTTGTTCTTTTTTCCCTATTTTCATACATGACATTGGATATTATAATTAATTTCTTGCAATTTAATAAATTACTATATATAAAATCAGTTATGAAAATTAAAAGTGAATTCTGTCCTCTTGCTCCTCACCTTGTCCCCAGACCTGTCTCTATATGTATTTCTTCATAAATCTCCTCCATTTTCTTTACCTACCTGCACGTCTTCAATTTATCTCATATGCCCATTTTCCATTTCTTTAAAAAAAAATATGCAATGCTTTCACTTAAAAAAATAAAGAGTAAATGTGTGGATTAATGTTTAGGATACTTACTTCTGTATTGCATATGTTTAAAATTATGTCATATAGCATTGCTTTGAAATATTTTTGAAAAAAAAAGAAAGATATATAAAAAAAATATTATTCAGTTATGAATGAACTGAAGTCAATGTCAAATGTAAATAATATGAGTGAACATAGAAACCGTGGATTATGTGATCATTGATGTCATATTATGATTACATTTTCACACTTTAGGATGACAATGGGTTTGATTATATTGGAATACTGATTTCGACAGTTTCCATCGAGAGGGTATATTAACACTTGTTATACCTTTACTATATATTCATTATAGTACATAATTTATATTTATATTCATTATGTATTATGTATGTCAATATTTCAGATGTTTGCGTCCGTGAAATTCTAGAAGAATGAATAGTAGCTCAACATAAATTAGTTAGACGGGTAGAGACAAAATCACTTTAAAAAAAAACAAACAATGATTCACTCGTTCTGTTTGTTTGATTAATTAACGTCCTATTAACAGCTATGGTCATGTAAGGACGGTCTCACATGTAGGCGATGTGTTGCGTGTATGTCGTGCGAGGTGCGTGTTTTGGAAGACTGCGGTATATTCATGTTTTCTTCTTGTATAATGGAACTGTTGCCCTTTTTATAGTGCTAAATCACTGAAGCATGCCACCGTTCTGCCGTATTACCATATAGAGTATCACTGACATACATATAATCCACCTTTTTGTAGTATTTGATTACAAAAGTAAAATGGCTGCATCTGTTTTAGTTGCATTTATATAAATGATAGGTTTTTGGTCAACATGTATTATCCTGAACTCACGGTCCGAACCGTTGCCTTCGGCCTCAGACAACATTTTGATTCTCCATCTAGTTAAACATTAAACATATTGACCTCAAACGCAGTCAACAAATGTATAATGTTGGATATTTATGGATTGTCCATTAAGAACCATTTTCTTTATAAATGACTGGGTAATGGGAATTTTCATATCTGTCAATTATTTAGCACTTATAAGTCATTCTTCTTCCTCCGAGAATAATATAAAGTGAAAGGCACGTGTGAAACAAATCTTAATTAACAACGAAATAAGACAAGATGACTTAGAACAGTTCTCGTTAAAGGTCGAGTTGGGCTGTCAATAGGATATAAATATTTGCCTCATCAGTCATCGGATAAGGAGCTTCAGTGATTGTATAATTGACGCGCGACCTCTAACAAACAGGAAATAGAGATGTTTACAAGTGGTGTCAGCGGGTTTCACCATTCAATGGGGCGATGGTCGAGTACTCGAGAACTGGATACTTTAGGCTATGATTAACAACCAGACACGATTTGCACAATGTGCTATAGTTGTTATAGAGATGTATTGTCCGTAGTACAATCTTGTATGAAAGATGTTTTGATTATTTAAGATATATATTATAATGCAAGTGATGCTTAAATTGTTCACGTAAGGTTCAATATATAGAATATATTGACTTGGTTGTTTCAATTTTTCAAAAGATCGAGTCGATTTTCATTTTGTGACGTTATTACCCAAAGATTGAGTTCTCCAGTGGGACGTCTTACGGCTATCGTTAATCTTGAATTTAACATATAATAAGAAAATTATTTTGACATTAGGAACAACATACCTAGACGTTATTACCCAAAAATTGAGTTTTTCAGGGTGACGCTTTATGGCTATCGTTAATCTTGTATTTAACATTATGATAAGATAATTATTTTGACATTTTTAAAAGGAACTACATATCTAATATAAAATTAAGAACATTCGATTCGGTACATTATTGATAAGTATAAAGTTGTATGGATGATATTGATGAATATATGTAATGTCGAATTATCCTATCCGAAAGATGCTTACCATATGATTCTAATAGGATATTATTGTGTTATTCTATTTTATGGTTTTTTTGTTTAGTTAATCAACGTCCTATTAACAGCTATGGTCATGTAAGGACGGCCTCCCGTGTATGCGATGTGTTGCGTGTATGTTGTGCGAGGTGAGTGTTTTGGGAGACTGCGGTATATTCATGTTGTGTCTTCTTGTATAGTGGAACTTTGGCCCTTTTAAATGTGCTATATCACTGAAGCATGCCGCCGAAGACCATATATACTATATATGAATTAATTTACGTTGCCTTTAGTAGTATTTTCGCAATCAAAAACTTCACTCTATGTAGACCATCATGCCATGGACTTTCTTCGGGACACAATTATTTTTTTGAAATATTTTGGTCTTTAAGTAAAATAAAAAGCGCAAAGTTTTCATTGTTACTAAAGAAAAGAACTAATTGGTCTGCTCCTGCTTTTGATAGAGGAAAAATAACATTTGATGGAGTATCTTTTAACTATTGTAAGTTAATTTTGTGCGTTTTTATCATGATCACGTTTCCATTCACATGAGTTTCTTACCTCTATTCACTTCCAGCTATTTCAAAGTAAGTTCGTCGACCTTTATAATTAGTTTTCAATCACTAAGTCCGTTTCAGTTTGTTTTAAGTTGAATTATACGTATCATCTGTAACAGATGTTACGTTTTCTTGGATTATAGCCCGATAATATAATTTCCTTTTCACCCTTGTTGAGTCAAATTGGTGTTTGTGACAAAATAATTGTAGAGTCGGTAGCTTGGTTGATTATTTAACGTGAAAGTAATAGTCAAGGTCATTTTAAGGCGACATCAGATATATAAAATGTGTTGCGAGTGTAAAGGATTATTTGATTAGCAACCAAGACTGGGCTCTGTCCCCAGGCCGAGACACACCATAGTATATAAAACTGTCAGTTTCTGTTCCTGCTTAGAGCTCAATATCCAACGAATAGACCGCGAAAGATTAAACCTCACAAAAAATAGCCTGCTACTGCATCATGGTTGCAAAATTCAAATTCCTATACGTATTCAGTGGATAACACAAGGGAATTGCATAGATGTTAATTCTCATCATTAGATCTTAATTGCAGTTGGAAAATACAAAATAAAATATCCTGGAACCTCATGGATGTATATATGTTATGTTTGTGCTCAAGTAAATTGCTACTTTTCATATTCCTACTTTCGCGTGCGAATTGGCGATATGAGTTCAAGAGAAACATAACTGTGCTGTAGAAAGTGTCAAATCAAGTTGTCCAGTTGTACGTCAATCGGGAGCTCAGATTGGAAATGGCAAAGACCATCAGGCAACACAATGTTAAGTGTGTAGTCCTTCAGACTAACATACATACTGACAATTCATTTATACACAATGGTACAAAATAAAGTCTAGAGTCTAGAGGGCATCAAATTATATCGGTCAATAATAAGCGTTATGGTCGACATTCCCGTCACACAAAATCAATATCATCGTAACAAAAGAAATATATTTGTTATTAGAAACGTCAACTGAAAATGTTAAAAAATTACTGCTTTATAAGTTGAAGAAAACGATTATTATTTTTCTGATTTCATTCTTAATCTGACATTCTGATTGGCTCATTCTTCTTCTCTTCTTTTTCGTTTTGAAGAAAAAAAATCCGAGAATGTGTCACAATAGGGACATCGACTTTGCGTATTGATTTTGAAAATTATTCCACTGGAAAAAGTACGTTTAAACGTGTTTAATTTTACGAAATAGTCTAACAAAATTATTGTTAGCAACGATGTCGCTAATTTTTCTAATTTCATCGGAGTGTGGAATACGTATTGTTTGCAACTATTTGTGAGAATTCGCTACCCACAAAAGTTTGCAAACAAAACTTTTTCATATAGAGATTGAACATTTTTTGATGAACACTCTTCAATCTTTATATTTACATAAATAAGTCTACTTTTACGTCAAATTTAAAACGGTGATGGTTGCTAAGTTGGATAACTACGGTAGTCAGGATGATCGAAGATATAGTTCCGATTGTTGAATTTTATAGCTACAGTTTGATTTGAAATAGCACAATGACACCTGTAAATTATTTTTTAAATTACATTTTTTTCAATTTGATAATGTATCAATAATGTTCATGTCGAATAAAAATTTAGATAACCGAGGCGGAACGACTAACGGTATATTATCGTTGTCAGGGTAGTGATGCGGTCCGAAGTGGAGCGAACCGCCATATTTGATTTTCAACCGAGGAAAGTAACTGTGAAATAGCCTGTTGATCAAATGGTATGGCTGTTGAGCTGCTGAATGTTTGTAAGGTATGTATCGGTCTACGTACGCGATATAAACTAAATTCTTCATAGTCACTACTTTTATTTTATTATACGGATGAGCGACAAGTGTTTGCATGGTGTCTGACTGACGTAACTATTAGCCATGGGCTAGGAGGGTCCCACATGCACCCCCCCCCCCCAAATCTCTGAACCAGTATTTTTCTGAACCCTTATGACCCACTGATCACAAATCCAAATGTTTACATTGCATAAGTTGGAATGAACTTCCGGTTATGACGTCATCAAGATGGCCGCCATCTCGAATTTCACTAAAAATTGAAAAATAGTCATAACATTAACATTATTTTAATCCAGTATGATATTGTCTGTGCCGCCTAATGTATGAAGTCTGGAGACAAAGACCGAAATCTTTTTTTAGTTTATTATAATT
>SAYR01052160.1:854276-880301 GCA_004382745.1 Argopecten irradians irradians | reverse complement strand
GGTTAAACTCAACCAACTCTACCCCTTATTTTATTTTAAAGATTAAAAGATTCAAGAATTATAATTTAAATTGATTTTTTTAAAACATTCCAATATATATGTAACAGTTTCCACATATTAAAAAAAAATATCTTAGTTGACGATGCTTTTAAGCGTATTGTAAACAATTATGGATTCAAATCTTTCGGCAGCGCCCGCTTCGCTCATTATGAACAGGCGCAAGTTTCAAAAAGCATGACCTACGCTGTAAGCGAGTAAGAGGCGAAAAAGAACTAGATTTTGTCAAATGTTTAAAGATAAATCCGTCACAATAGGTGGTTTATTAAAACTCGCACAATTCATAAAGTTATTTAATCCGACATTATTTGTTGGAAGAAACAAAATTTATTTAGTTTTTTAATATAGAATTTATTAACCACTGTAAGTTTTCCCAAAAAAGTTAAGAAAAATGCCATTCGTTAAGCTATGTCGATACTAAATTCATTTGGGTGTTTGAATAAACCGCCAACAACACACTGGTGTTGTAACGTCATTGTATACAGATTTATCAGAAAAGAAAATCTAAGGACCCGAGAAAACAACTTTGAAAAACCCAGAACAAATACGCAAAACAGCGATTGGGCGACCACTCATACTCCCGCTGGATATAAAATGTGTGTCAAACGAATATTCATAGGAGGCCAATTTCCCGAAACAGTTACTCGCTGACATCTGTCTTATCTTTTTAATCTCCCCGCTGCTGAAGTAGGATAGAACTCTGTTATTTATGTGGATAATTGACAAAAAAAACTATTACCCATCTACTTGCAAAAAAATGCCATGAATGCATTAAGCAATGAGATAGGTGAATCTGGAACACCTAGGTAAGAAGGCCTAGTACTACATTATACAGCATCTATATACGTATACGTTAGATCTACAATATGAATTTTTCGAAATAAATGGTTATTCTAGCTTTATGATGTGGATATTTTCAGTTTCAAAACATTCCATTTACACCATTTCAAACATTTCAAACAAGCTTTTACGAACTTTAGAATTAAAAACAAATCAGTTCAATTTTGCATAGATAGATCCCAAAAATGATGTTCGATCAGTCTGGTGATGGAGATTAAACAAAAGATATTCTGTGTAATAAAACAGTATAATATTACGAGTAAAATTCAACCAATTAACGCCACCCCAGTTTTTAATAAAATAAATATGTGGACCGGTTCGTTCCAGTTATGTTATATTGGGAGTAACCCCGGATACCCGAAACCTTAAACCCGGAAAATACTATATTTAATCTATATTTTTGCCTTTGAAACTTTAATCCATTACGTAAATTAAAAAAGCAGAAATACATCAATGATTATTTCTGATATAATTTTTTTAAATTACAGTTTAAGTGCTTAGATTAAAAAAAAATCATTATTTCAAAACTATACCAAATCCTATAAAAATACTAGCCAATCTATCCTTTTGTATATCATACCGCAGATTTTTAAAAAGTGTATATATGACATACTTTAAGTGATATTTAAATAAGGTATATTTAGTGTAGTAATGCCTGCTAACTCTTCTTGTATGACTATACATGTAGATTTCGAAACGCGTGAAAATACATGCTTAGAAATTCTTACTTAATACCTAAGAACTTACGGAAGATTCTATATGGCCAAGATTCGTTAATTACAGTACCTTTTGCAATATTTTTAAGGTTAAACCTTAGTTGAAATAGTTCAAGGATTATAATGAGAAGGATCGCTGACTGTCTCTTTTAATTACAAACACACGCAGAGACGCCCTATGAACCCGCGGAATAAAAACCGTTTTATCTCAACAAAATACTTGTCTCTTATCGAGTCAAACGAAACACCCATCTGTAAAGTTTATTAAATTCACGACGTATATTACTTTGCTTTTAAAGACGGAATATTTAGAGATATGTGTCTTAGATTTTTCGATTCAAAAAGATCGACAGCTCATTGAAATGACGGCCCTGCTTCAGAAAGTAAGGACGTAACCCAATCCGCCACCCCCGCAAGCTTACATCAAAGGCCTGCGCCCGGCGCTCGGATATCAAAGGAAAATCAGTCGGTCGCCCCAACGTCACGGTCAGTGCACAAACACTTAAGGCGCCTGCCTTGGACTTCCCCCAAAACCCAGTGTCACTTATCGATTTCAGCATACAGGAGTTGGGACGACTGCCGTTTCGCCCGTTGTCAGTATTAATGTGACCGCGGTGGGGTGTGTTTGCTTTGCGTGTCTTCGGCGGCATGCTTCCCCAGTATAAGCAACCTATAAAAAGGAAACAGTCTCCACTATACAAGAAGACACAACACAAACAACCCAGCCCCAGACACTACCCCACAACATAACACGCAACACAACCGCATACCATGGAGGCACGGCGTCCCTTACATGACCATGCCTGTTAATAGGACAGTAAATAAATCAAAACAAACAAAAACAAAGCGTCCACTTATCCTTCTCAATATACGTCCTGAATAGTTCTTAGGAACCCATTTTTGTTTCTGAAATAAGTCAACTTCCATTATTGTTTTACCTGTGTACGACATATGTATATTTGTGTGTGTTAAATATTTCCTAGTGTTATGATCCGGGGAATTTTTCATTCCATTTGCTTTCTACAATCTCATTTTAAAAATGGAGATTGACAAATAAAAAAACTAGAGCATTAGAGTACGGGGTTTCCCTAATTCAAATCACAATCCAAAACGGATGTTCCTAACCTATGGACAGTTAAGAACAATACAAAAACCGATATAGTCCACCGAATAGCAAAGTGCCCGCGGCCAAGGTATTACAGGTGAGTTTCATGAAATGGCGTGATACACGCGTAAACAACATTCTTGGTCAGTGATTACAATAAACCATCAAACCAAAGAGCGATAGGCTAATTATATACAGTTATGTATGCTTATATATCGTGTATCTATTCTTATATCGATTAAAAATTGAAGGCGACAGCACTGTCTAAAATAATTTGTTTTGCTTTATATTTTCAATATTTTGGCATCGTTTTAAAATTAGCAAAAATAAATTCATTTCATTACCCCACATGTTGAAACGCTATACAGGTATTGTAAATAAATGTTATATCAACTTACGGGAGCAACACACAACACAATGTTTGTAATGATCAATCATCGGTGTGTACGTACGTCATAGCAATCATATCCTCGTCCTTTAATCAAGGAGATGTCTTGTACTTGTTTACGTAAAAATTCATTTACAGTCACAATACTGCCAATTCACAACTGTATCACGATACAGACTACAGGAAAAAAATATCAATTTAAAGCTTATTCGCTTGCTGAAACTTCTCGACACTTCTCCGAAACTTATTCTTGGCGGATTCTGCATAATTACAGGAAGATTACCTGCTATCTACAGCAAAAAGATACGAGTATTTGAAAAATGGAATTTCATTTCTTTTAGTTACTTTCATTCGAGCCAAATGACCGTGGCAACTGCCAAGTCACTAGCCTAGGGGTCTATCTTTTCGAGCAGGCGAAATTTTTAAGTGTACCAATATATACTACATATGAACAACATGTATCCACTAACTCAAACTCATTCTGTCCGTTTTGATTTGTTATAGCGCATGTGGCCTACATTTTAGCGATCGCGTTCCTTTTGAAGAGTGTTTGATGCTCAACGAGCAGCCACACCCGATTACTAATTATTTTTTGCTTTCTTAAGCCAGTGCTTACAGTTCCCCATCGGTTGACACAATAAAATGTAATTTCCTAATGCCGATTGTTAAACGTCTAAGGCCGATTCTCAAATTTTCTCAATCGCTTTGCAAACGCGCCAGGTCCATTGTAGCAAATGTATTAGCGTTAGTAATACATTTGACAGGATTAAAAACTATTTTCGCGCACCTTTGCCGTTTTAGAAAACTATATTCCATACATACCAATAGTTAAAAACATTTTGAATAATTTAATTTGTTTATGTTTAATATGTCCTTACTTTCTATTATATGCCCATCAATACATTATTTAGATTAAAATATACTTGCCGATCAAAATATCATCGTTTGGGCGACGATTGCTTGCTTAAACTGAAATCTTACCCCCCACGGCAAGGTTCATCACTTTATGCGTTCCTGAAAAAAGAATTTCATCTTTAAACTACATATCAACAGCTAACGAAAAGAGTTTTTACTGGGAAAATGCGGACTTGAACTATCTCATTGATGAGACATAACCAGAAACGTGGTTTAACCGTATGCAGTATTGGCTTTTTAACTCTAATAAACGCTACTTATATCATAAAGGAAATTGTCATTGATAAATATAATTGATACATTTTACTCATAAGTATTTATTCAAATAAACATTACAGTCCGATGATTTCCAGAAGGGGTTATTTTTATGTTTGCAATTAATATTATGCTTTTTTTGATCTGCAAATAAATATTTCATCTGTCAAAGTTCCATTATTGACTGCAGAATAAGATTACATATGTTCTCATATCTCTGTGGACAACTCATCTTAGTCTTTCTGTCGGTCTGGAGGTAAAGTGAACATTTTACCTGACCACGATGTTCCACCTGTCGTGGACACCATGTTTCACACGTAGTGACTTCGTATTCTACCCTGTAGTCTAAAACCTTCGTGCACTCCGTGTCCACTCGTATTTCACACCGTGTGCACAAATGCGTAACCTTTAGTCAGCACCAAGCGTGTGACTATTGAAGGCGTTAAAAATCTAGAAAATAAAATAAACGAATTTATACAACCTGTGATCGATTTAGCAACGATTAATTGTATTATCAAAAGAAATGTGAAAGAATAAATGAAATCAATTAATATAAATTTAAAGTGAAATAGTTGGGCAAAGAAAAAACCCAGTTCTAAATGCGTTTCCAATTGCCTCCCAAAGAGTTCTCACATATTTAATACCGACCGGCCCAGTTCTGCTTACGTGTCCCAGTTCGACCATTTTAAGTAAAAGGAAAGTTGCAAAGCATTGAAAGCGAGGACCGCTTGAAATGTAACCACGGGACAGTAGTCAGCCAGGGAGGACGTTTTTAGGGATTTCCATTACTAAATTAATTTTTCTTCGCACGCAGACAGATTTTGCGAGATATTTTTATTTTGCTTATTTCTGCTTAAGAAATTATTACTGGAGATACATTCAACACCTATTACCACTTTAGCCCATCCTTGCCGACGACTGTTCCAACTTTTAAATATCTTCAAAATTACATTACACAGTTTGCAGTACACAATATACGATATCATTGATTTTGTTTTTTTTTTTTTTTTTTTTTTTTCCGGATACAGTGTATACACTCCTTAAAATCACAAGAGCCGTTTGAACCGCTGGTACGAGATATAACGAGCTTACAGGCAATGCAAACAATCACCCGGTGGATTGTTACCAATAATCCTACGTATAAATAATAGGTCCCGAAAAATAAGCTAACCTGGCGAGGCCTTAATTTGTTTTATTAAAGATGCTCCCACCGCGACAGAGCATAAATGATATTAATCATTGAACATAATGGAATCGTGTTACATGTATGCTTAATTAAACACAAAAAATAAATAAAATAAATTATTTTGCCTTTTAGTGCATGCGCAATCAAACTTAATCCAAATGGATATAGTGGCACGGATTTTTTTCGGGATGCAATTAAATTATTATTCATATTTTTAACTTTGAAGTAAAAATTAAGAAGCTAAAAACTTTTTCAATGGCGGTAATCGTGGTAAAGTAAGTAACTTTTTGAACAGAAAGGAAAATACTAAAATCATTGCTCCTGTTTTTTATGGTTGAAAAAAATACCATTTGGTCTCGCGTGGAGCATCTTTAAATCTTCCATTTATTCGTATTACATACGTGCTTCGTACGGGGGCTCAGCCCTGGTTACGGAACTTATTTTATATGACTGAGGCAAAGCCTTAAAGGATAAACAGTTCGTTACAGTTTACCTTTAATTTTTATTTTTATTCATTTATTTCACACCATTATATTTGCCTCAAAACACACATTTGATAAGGGATATATTTTATTTCCTTACAGGACGTTGTTTTTTGGGTCAGGGCCGCTTAAGCTTGGCCAAATATTCTTGAGCTTTCTGTTAGGACAAGATTAGCGATTATCCGGATCACAAAACAACTGCAACCGAAACGATTTTATTAAGGAGCTCTACTTCAAAACCATCACAGCTTCAATGACAAAAATGACCGCCGCAAAACTGAGTGTTCGGTATATATATTACTATATATGATTGAATGTTAAAGATTAATTTTTATTATAAACTTCCCATATTATGTGTTACTAGAAATGCTCAGGCGAGCAGAAGGGCTGCAATAATATAAATAGACAACAAGACAATAAAACACGAGTTTCCATTACATGTCATTTACTTATTTTAATATTTTGCTCATTAAATTTACTTCTTTCAATTATGTGAATTAGTTTTTTCCTTTTCTTTTTAATGTATGTGTGGTGTTTTCCACATGGCAAGTGCGTGGTTTATTGTACATCTATTATCTCTAGTGATTTAGTGCCTTAAATGGCCACTTCGGTTCAGGGACAGTTTTGATTTAACACTTGACCTCATTAAGTCCTTAAACCCAATTAATATCATCATTCTGATGCGGCTATGAGGAGACGTTGTCCAATGGGTTAAGTTAAGGAGCATAGTACTATGTTGAAGACCGATAGCAACCGACACCACTTGGGACTGTTTGGCCGAGTGACGCGTCTGTCTGTTGCACAATGTCAAGTCCTGTTGACCACAGATGTTTTGTTTACACGAGACATAATCACACATAAATCTTGACATAAATGGATATTTTTTCCTTATCTGCAACATTTTTATGAGCGATTTATGCATTAAGGAAACCTACCCGTGAGAATTAAAGGAACCGCATTGACCTCGCAAAAGAACAGGTAAGAATAAAGCATAAGATCATATTACTTTCCTCATCTACAATTATTTGTCTTTGTTTTTTTGTTTTCAATACATTAGCAAATACATGAGTTTCCGCTGGACTTCTCAAGGACCTTTTTTACTGACAACCATTCATTCCTGTTACGTTTGAAATAATGGTTCATTTGAAATATTTAAATTCGCGTTCGAGCTTTTGCGAAAACAAAGTGGTTAAGAGTATTACAACGATCCTTCCCACTTAATTCGGATGTCCGAGTGTTCCCCTGCCGAAATCTATTCCCCAATATGAAGAGCGTATGAATGTAAGATAAAGTAGTTCAGACATGGATGAAAAAAGGGGAAAAGGTTCCTCTATTACAAAATGTTACAAAACACGAGCATACCACAGTCTCCCAAAACACGCACCTCACACTTCATATCCAAAACCACCCCGCATACATGGGATGCTTTCCTTACATGGCCAATGGCTGTTAATAGGACCCAAAATAATAAAAAAAGAAACAAGTTTACATGGATCGTTCATAAGTGATTTGATTAAACCTCCTATTAACAAGCCAGGCTCATTTAAGGATGGCCTCCGATTTATGCTGTGTTTGGTGTGGAATTTTGGGGAGGCTGCAGTATGTCCGTGTTGTTGTGTCTCCTTGTAATCAATATTAGAACTTATGCCGTTCATTTTAGTCAATACAGTCATTTTAAAACGTGAAACACGACATGGAAGTTACGATCACACTTTTTCACCAAAATTTGTGAAAAACCAAAACAAAATACCAAGAAATTGATCGCCAAATTACCATAAAACAATCCATACCTGAGTGATAATTTTCCGAGTTTCGTAGCCACACAAATTGCCGAATACATTGTATTGTATTACAAATAAAAGCGTTTCAGAACATGTTCAGAAAAATAAATAGCTTAAACACGATTTCAATTACCACTACAGATTGATGAAATACATTAAATCATAATTAATGTGTAATATGGTACAATGTATATCCTATCAATATTTTCTATTTTCAGTTTTTTCAAAATAAATAAGCTATAACACGATTTATATTACACTAACAGATGATGAGATACATTAAATTCATAATTTAATGTTGTAATATAGTACATGTATATCCCTATCAATTATTTCTATTTCAGTTTTCCCTCAGGGACTTTTTTTATTTTGATTGTTTTCCCTTTCCAGATATGTCGCTTCTGCTTGACCGAAATATCGACCCAAGGGGATATAGAGCAATGGACAACACTGCGTATGACCCCAACAGCTTTCAACTGTTGTAAGTGCCAACGCAACTAATCAGTATTGTCGTCACCACTACTTGGACTTCCGGTAGTTATGTTACGGAATGTCATACCGGATTATATAAATTAAGAATCAGAAAAGTTTTGGATAAGTACATTCCGGTTGTTGTGATTCTTACGCTTCTTTGTGTTGTTTGGAGCTATTTGGAAATGCACATGCTTTCTGGTTTATTTGTATCGCTAAAAAACATCAACCACAAGATTTTTGTAGTATGGCTAGGCAGCAGTAGACTTTATAGCCGCTCACTGAGCATTCCTTTCGAGATTATGGATTGCCAGCACAGCTATACATTTACTTCCTGTAAGTGCGTGTAAGATATTTCCGCTTCCTGAACCACTTTGTGGTCTTGTGTTCAGGTTTACTGCTTGGGATAATTGCTGTTGGAACGTTACCGGAAGGCAATGTGTCCCAATGGGCAGACAACTCTCTGCGAAAGAAGCGAAATACTTCCTGCATGATAACTGTCATTGTTCCATTGCCGCCTATCTATTCCCTGCACTTATTGTTTACGGACCAAACTTCAAAACCTGTTGACAATTTCCCGGAACTCGTCGGGTCGGACTGTACAGTTTACAGTAGTTACAAGAAAACTTTTCTTCCAAGATTTATTCCCTCATTTTTTGTTATTGTTATGTACAATAATATTCATAGTATGCGTCGTAACGTATACATTTATAGGAAGAGTTCTCTACCGACAGATGAAAATTCCGACGTGACGTCTCAAACCACTTTGCCCAAACAACGCCTCACTAGCTTATCCTCATGTAAAGGTGGACCGATTAGCTCAGACGGGGGCGCCACCACAACGCTGAAGAAGGAAGACAATTCGGCACAACATTCACGACGAGGAGTCAAGTTATGGGACCATCACAACCGGAAGTCGCTGTCACGGTCATTATCAACCGTGTCTGCTATGAAAATGTCCGCGAAGAAATTGAAGATTTTCGACCGCCGAGTAGTAAACAAATTACTTTTATGTTTCTAGTCGCGACCCGGCGATTTCCTACGCGGGTATTTGCCTCATCTTGTCCTAATCATCATTCAGGGCATCAACCGCCCCACCTATGAGGACAATTTCCGTCTCCATTGGATCTTTCAGTGGCTATCCTCATCAGGGGGCTACTTCCTGAGTTAATTGCCACCAACACCACTTGTATACTGTTTTTCTAGACGACCGTTTCAGACGCGAGTGTAAGAAAATGTATGCCTCAACTCAAGCATTGCTTTGGCCTAAAGCGATTTCATTGATTTAATAATATGCTGTTTGAAAATAATCGATGTAATTGAATAAAAGACATTTTTCCCACAAAATAACTATAGTTTATTTACGTATATATATTTAAAATCAACCAACTTGATTTTGCGGCGACTTAATTTTGCGTTTTCTGGTTAATACTATTTTTCACTTCAATTTAATTTCGCAATTTTACAAAATATTGTTTTATACGGCATCTGTGCTAAGAGTTATTTCGCGACGACGCAATAATTTTTGTGGTTTTCTAATTCATCTGCAAAATTTAACCGCACGCACAATGCATTGATTTACATTGTTTATTACATCGTGAGTCATTAAAGTATTCTTTGTTAACAGTTCCACTTTACAAGAAGACAAAAACATGAACTTACCACAGTCTCCCAAAAAACGCACTTCACACAAAGCTACATACTAGTATACATAGGAGGCCGTCCTATACATTCCTGACTGGCTGTTGATAAGACGTTATTTTCAAACAAACCAAGAAAATATTATTATTGTAAAAAAAAACATGTCGGCACTTGATTCGAACCAATTAAAAACAGAACACATTTAAGGGTTTCCTTCATTAGTGTTACGCATTTGCCCAGAAAAGATTTCACTGATTAAAATCAAATTTGTATGAACATTTAAAAATATTTGGTTTCACCGACAAATTTACTCTGATTTCATCGTAAATTATCAACGTATTATATGTAGTAATGCTCGTTATAGGGGCAAGATATGCCAAGACGTGATTCAAAAGCAATTACCAAAGATAGCAAGTGATAATTTCTTTGATTAGCCGTCATGTGGAACTGCCACGTGTAATATCGCAACACGTTTTCCTCTGCGTGTAATTAGGATAACATCATTATGTTATGGCATTGCATTGAATATTTAGACATACTGAATTGAGTTTTCACCGGGAATACTATTGACATGATATCGCCTAAGCGGTAGCCTAGCATTTCGCCTTATCAAAAACTGACACCTGCTGTGCGTCATTGTCGTATTTAATTTAATAAGGTAATTATATCTCAATTTGAATTGCACGTGTGAAATGTTCGTTGCAACATTTCTGTCGTTCTACCTATTCAATGTAGTATCTGATGTTAGAAATGAAGGGTTAATTTAATTCTAAGTCAGTTTTCAAACTATAATTAAATTTAAAGCTTCTTGATTGATTTTCAGATATTCAATGCCGGGCACGTCTAACTTTGAGTTTATTTTTTTATTTCTTTATTTGTTTATTTCGACGCAAATCCTATTAATTCCGTGATAGGTCTTAGCTAAACACTTTGAAGGGGAAACACGATCTCGCCTAAAGATCGAGGTCACGAAGCATTTTGCATAAGGATGCTCCATCGCCGACAGAGCATAAATGATATTTCATCATTGAACAATAATTGGTGTGTAATCGTGTATATATCTGTCTAATTAACACAAAAACTAATATGAAATTATTAATTTGCTTTTGGTGTATGCGCAATCAGTACTTCATTCCAAATAGGATATAATGCCACGGATTTTTTTTCGGATGCAATTATTTTTCATATTTTTACCTTGAAGTTAAATTAGAAGCTTCGAAATTTTTCCAATGGTGGTAGTGGTGTAAAGTACGTATAATTTTGTAACTGAAGAAAAATACTAAAATCGTCTGCTGTATTTGATAGTGAAAAACTATCATTTGTCAGCGGTGGAGTATCTTTTAATTATACACCAAAATGGGATTGGCCCTGCAGGTAAGGCGTTAGAATTTGTACCTGATGGCCTTATTGCATGATCGTAATAGGCGACTAAATTTAGGATCTTTTCTTTTCTCTTCTTCCTAACTGACTTTATCTTTCCTAATGCCTCCCTTGGCATCGCCCACTTTTGGCCTTGATGTTGAGGCGTTCGCCCATGTGAGGAAGGTTCTGTCCCCTGGCCGAGACACACCAAAGTCTATGAAAGTGGTAGTTTCTGCATCTGCTTAGCGCTCAGCAAAACGGGAGTGAGACGACTGGTTCACCCGTTGTCAGTATAATGTGACCGGGTGGGGTATGATGCTTGGATGTCTTCGGCGGCATGCTTCAGTGATATAGCACTATAAAAAGGACAATAGTTCAAATATACAAAAAGACATACACGAATATGTCGCAGTCTCCCAAAACACGCACCTCGCAATACATACAAGCAATCCACAGTATACATGGGAGGGCCGTCCTTACATGACCCTAGCTGTTAATAGGACGTTAATTGAATCAAACAAAGAAACAGTATAACCGGTGATTTGCGCGGGCCAAAATTTCGCAGATATGAACCTAAAACTAGAAAATTCAATTTTAAAGATGCTCCACCGCCGACATAGCCTAAATGATATTCATCATTTGAACAATAATTGGTGTTTACTCGTGTATATATATGTCTAATTAACAAAAAAAAAACAAATAAAATAATTCATTTTGCCTTTGGTGCATGCGCAATCAGTACTTTATTCCATATAGGAATATAGTGACACGGATTTTTTTACGGGAACAATTAATTATTTTTTCATATTTTTAACTTGAAGTAAAATAAGAAGCTTAAACTTTTCAATGGCGGTAATGGTGTAAAGTAAGTAACTTTTGTAACTGAAGAAAAAAAATAAAATCGTTCTGATTATGTTTTGATAGTGAACAAATACCATTTGTCAGCGGTGGAGCATCATAGATAGATTTAACTTTGAGTGTATATGTAATTCCACCGATTCCTATGCTATCACACATCACAATTTTTAAAGCGAAATCATTGAAATATTATCCTTGCGCAAATTACCGGTTGTATGTTATCTGAAGTTCTGCATACGTACACATATTTGCAAAATTAAGTTAAAACAAATATCTGATTTGGATGGGTTTCGCAGTGATGAATTTGGTGCATTTATTTTTAACTGCTACACTTAAAATTCATGCGGTTAATGCCTAAAATCGCAATAATACAGATCCTTATTACCACTCCGTTCGATAGAGTGTTCGATTGATCTTTATACCACTTGCACTTATAGCGTTGCTACATGTAAGTGCAAGTGCCTTGCACGAGTAGGGCGTTAGAATAGTACCTGCTGCCCCTATGCATGATCGTAAAAGGCGACTCAATTTAGAGATCTTATCTTTTTCCTTCTTCCTAACTGACTTATTCTTTCCTAATGCCTCCCTTGGCACCGCCTCACTTTTGGCCTTGAGTTGAGCGTTCGCCCCTGTGAGGAAGGCTCTGGGTTCTGTCCGCCTGGCCGAGACACACCAAAGTCTATAAAAAGTGGTAGTTTTCTGCTCCTGCTTAGCGTTCAGCATACAGGGAGTGGGACGACTGGTTCCCCTTGTCAGTATAATTGACCGGTGTGGGTGTGTTGCTTAGGTGTCTTCGGCCGCATGCTTCAGTGATATAAGCACTATTAAAAAAGGGCAAACAGTTCCACTATACAAGAAGACACAACACGAACATACCGCAGTCTCCCAGTAACACTCACCTCGCAAACATACACGCAACACACCCGCAATACATGGGAGGCCGTCCTTACATGACCATAGCACTGTTAAATAGGACGTTAAATAAATCAAACAATCAAACAATCAAACAATATATACGTTGCTACCATTGCCCCCTGCAGGTAGGGCGTAAGAATTGTACCTGCTGCCCCATTGCATGATCGTAAAAAGGCGACTAAATTTAGGATCTTATCTTTTCTCTTCTTCCTAACTGAACTTTATCTTTCCTAATGCCTCCCTTGGCACCGCCTCACTTTTGGCCTTGAGTTGAGCTTTTCGCCCCTGTGAGGAAGGCTCTGGGTTCTGTCCCCTGGCCGAGCACACACCAAAGTCTAAAAGTGGTAGTTTCTTCTCCTGCTTAGCGTTCAGCATACAGGGAGTGGGACGACTGGTTCGCCCGTTGTCAGTTATAATGTGACCGGGTGGGGTGTGTTGCTTGGTGTCTCGGCGGCATGCTCTAGTGATATAGCACTATAAAAAGGGCAACAGTTCACCATATACAAGAAGACACAAACACGAACATACCGCAGTCTCCCAGTACACTCACCCTCGCACAACATACACGCAGCACACCGCATACATGGGAGGCCGTCCTTGCATGACCATAGCTGTTAATAGGACGTTAATAAATCAAACAAACAAACAAACAAACGTTGCTACATTAATTGATATTGCCATTTTGTCCCAGTAAACATTTACGATAAGCTTTGTTGTGTTTTTTGGGCGAAATGTCTACTTACAAGAAAATAATTCTAATTGCTTTTTAAAACTGTTTCGGCTCCAATCAAGTGTCTAGCTGCAGTAAATTAATTGAACGTGCCCCTAAAGTCTTAATAATTGCCAGGCATTACAGTTATTGTGTCCACTACGGATGAAAATGAACACGGATGGATGTTTTCATACAATGATAATGTATTAGGTATCATCGCTTGGAATGATTGTCTGTGTAAAATTGTCAATTAAAAAGACAATTGACGCTAAACATAAATTGCTTTTAGCAAATTATGGTTTCCAGACGATAACTTGAGAACGAATAGATGAATGTTTTTTTTTAAACGATACAGTCTGGGTGTCAAAGACAATTACACAGAGTATGTTTACTAAAAATATATTTAAAGGCGTATTGTTTTTAGTAATTACCAATAAGCGCGTGTTATTGGCATCTTATCGAATCGGAAGTAAAACACGTTTACGACTGAGTCAGTAATCAGGAAAAAAAATATGAAAGATTCTATTGAATTCTTAAACGAACGTTTGTGCACTTTTTTTGTGATGAATGGCATATATATTTTTTCACATTCATGTGTCATCTAATAATTGATTTTACCATTTCAAATTAAGGGAAACACATACTTTCTTCTTAGGCGCGATCAAATGTTTGTGCAAACGTGATAGCAACAGGTCAAAAGCAGTAGGAATTGCTCTCAATAAATATGAATTGTTATCTTGTCTTCCTCGGGTCTCCCTTGGGACTCTCCCCTGGACGAGACTTTCTATTGCCTATAAATAATATTTTCTGTTCCTGCTTACCGCTCAGCTTAAAGGGAGTGGAACGACTGGTGATTAGTTCGCCCGTTGTCAGTATAATGCATATGTGACCTGAATGGTGTGTGTTGCTTGATGTTTTCAGCGGCATGCATCAGTGATATAGCACTATAAAAATGATTATGAAAGGACTCGGAGAAGCTGCTAAAAATAGGCGTTTATCTTCAATTAAATTATGCATTTATGTCACTTTTTTAACTTATCGGGGTATATTTACATATGCCCCTATATAGTCAACGGGAGGGGAGTTCAAATTAGCGTAAACGCAACGACGTATGAGTACAAACCCAGAGTAGGATCGGACTACTTCTAGTACACGTTTCGGTATGATTTTGCGTCATATGATAATCTAAATAAACTTTAATTACTTAATTTACATTTTACCTTTTCACAGATGACAGATTTGCTTTGAATTATAATAAACTAAAAAAAGATTTCGGTCTTTGTCTCCAGACTTCATACATTAGGCGGCACAGACAATATCATACTGGATTAAAATAATGTTAATGTTATGACTATTTTTTCAATTTTTAGTGAAATTCGACGATGGCGGCCCATTTATCGTTGTCAGGGTAGTGATGCGGTCCGAAGTGGAACGAACCGCCATATTTGATTTTCAACCGAGGAAAGTAACTGTGAAATAGCCTTTTGATCAAATGGTATGACTGTTGAGCTGCTGAATGTTTGTAATGTATGTATCGGTCTACGTACGCGATATAGACTAAAATCTTCATAGTCACTACTTTTATTTTATCGTACGGATGAGAGACAAGTGTTTGCATGGTATCTGACTGACGTAACTATGGAATTCCTCGAACATTCCTGAGGAAAGCCCCCAGTTGTATCCTCGACCTGCAATTATTTTTGTTGTTTATTACCGTTACAATGCTTGAACACATATTTTGATGTCAAATACATTTTAATTGGATCTAATAACAACTCTTTGTTACGTGTACTAGAAGTAGTCCGATCCTACTCTGGGTTTGTACTCATACGTCGTTGCGTTTACGCTAATTTGAACTCCCCTCCCGTTGACTATATAGGGGCATATGTAAATATACCCCGATGAAGTTAAAAAAGTGACATCAATGCATAATTTAATTGTAGATAAACGCCTATTTTTAGCAGCTTCTCCATAATCATTTTTATAGTGCTATATCACTGATGCATGCAGCTGAAAACATCAAGCAACACACACCATTCAGGTCACATTATACTGACAACGGGCGAACTAATCACCAGTCGTTCCACTCCCTTTATGCTGAGCGGTAAGCAGGAACAGAAAATATCATTTATAGTCAATAGAAAGTCTCGGCCAGGGGAGAGTCCCAAGGGAGACCCGAGGAAGACAAGATAACAATTCATATTTATTGAG
Source organism: Argopecten irradians irradians (assembly GCA_004382745.1). Taxonomy (NCBI): domain Eukaryota; kingdom Metazoa; phylum Mollusca; class Bivalvia; order Pectinida; family Pectinidae; genus Argopecten; species Argopecten irradians. Next base: position 864,406 of record SAYR01052160.1, on the reverse strand, counting down.
AGCAATTCCTACTGCTTTGACCTGTTGCTAATCACGTTTGCACAAACATTTGATCGCGCCTAAGAAGAAAGTATGTGTTTCCCTTAATTTGAAATGGTAAAATCAATTATTAGATGACACATGAATGTGAAAAAATATATATGCATTCATCACAAAAAAAGTGCACAAACGTTCGTTTAAGAATTCAATAGAATCTTTCATATTTTTTTCCTGATTACTGACTCAGTCGTAAACGTGTTTTACTCCGATTCGATAAGATGCCAATAAACACGCGTTATGGTAATTACTATAACAATACGCCTTTTAATATATTTTTAGTAACAATACTCTGTGTAATTGTCCTTTGACACCCAGACTGTATCGTTTAAAAAAACAACATTCATCTATTCGTTCTCAAGTTATCGTCTGGAAACCATAATTTGCTAAAAGCAATTTATGTTTAGCGTCAATTGTCTTTTTAATTGACAATTTTACCCAGACAATCATACCAAGAGATGATACCTAATACATTATCATTGTATGAAAACATCCATCTGTGTTCATTTTCATCCGTAGTGGACACAATATCTGTAATGCCTGGCAATTATTAGGACTCAAGGGTTACGTTCAATTAATTTGCTGCAACTAGACACTTGATTGAAGACGAAACAGTTTTAAAAAGCAATTAGAATTATTTTTGTGTAAGTAGACATTTCGCCCAAAAAACACAACAAAGCTAATCGTAAATGTTTACTGGGACGAAATGGCAATATCAATTAATGTAGCAATGTATAAAAATGCATTTTATTTGAAGTGCAAGTGGTATAAAGAGAAATCGAACACTCTATCGAACGGAGTGGTTATAAATATATGTATTATTGCGATTTTGGCATTAACCGTATGAATTTAAGTGTAGCAGTTAAAATTAAATACACAAATTCATCACTGCGAAACCTATCCAAATCAAATATGTGCTTAACTTTAATTTTTTAATTATGTGTACGTATGCAGAACTTCAGATAACATACAACCGGTAATTTTCGCAAGGATAATATTTCAATGATTTCGCTTTAAAAATTGTGATGTGTGATAGCATACGAATCGGTGGAATTACATATACACTCAAAGTTAAATCTTTATTCTTTAATTATTAAAAGTTTGTATCCTTAAAGATGCTCCACCGCTGACAAATAGTATTTTTTTCACTATCAAAAACATAATCAGACGATTTAGTATTTTTCTTCAGTTACAAAAGTTACTTACTTTACACCATTACCGCCATTGAAAAGTTTAAGCTTCTAATTTTACTTCAAGTTAAAAATATGAAAAATAATTAATTGCATCCCGAAAAAAATCCGTGTCACTATATCCTATATGGAATAAAGTACTGATTGCGCATGCACCAAAGGCAAAATAAATTATTTTATATTGTTTTTTGTGTTAATTAGACATATATATACACGAGTAAACACCAATTATTGTTCAAATGATGAATATCATTTATGCTATGTCGGCGGTGGAGCATCTTTAAAATTGAATTTTCTAGTTTTAGGTCCATATCGGGAAATTTTGGCCCGCGCAAATCACCGGTTATACTGTTTCTTTGTTTGATTCAATTAACGTCCTATTAACAGCTAGGGTCATGTAAGGACGGCCTCCCATGTATGCTGTGGATTGCTTGTATGTATTGCGAGGTGCGTGTTTTGGGAGACTGCGACATATTCGTGTTATGTCTTTTTGTATATTTGAACTATTGTCCTTTTCATAGTGCTATATCACTGAAGCATGCCGCCGAAGACATCAAGCAACATACCCCACCCGGTCACATTATACTGACAGCGGGTGAACCAGTCGTCTCACTCCCGGTTTGCTGAGCGCTAAGCAGATGCAGAAACTACCACTTTTATAGAGTTTGGTGTGTCTCGGCCAGGGGACAGAACCTTCCTCACATGGGCGAACGCTCAACTCAAGGCCGAAAGTGAGGCGGTGCCAAGGGAGGCATTAGGAAAGATAAAGTCAGTTAGGAAGAAGAGAAAAGATAAGATCCTAAATTGAGTCGCCTTTTACGATCATGCAATAGGGGCAGCAGGTACTATTCTAACGCCCTACCTGCAAGGCACTTGCACTTACATGTAGCAACGTATAAGTGCAAGTGGTATAAAGATCAATCGAACACTCTATCGAACGGAGTGGTAATAAGGATCTGTATTATTGCGATTTTAGCATTAACCGCATGAATTTAAGTGTAGCAGTTAAAAATAAATGCACCAATTCATCACTGCGAAACCCATCCAAATCAGATATTTGTTTAACTTAATTTTGCAAATATGTGTACGTATGCAGAACTTCAGATAACATACAACCGGTAATTTGCGCAAGGATAATATTTCAATGATTTCGCTTTAAAAATTGTGATGTGTGATAGCATAGGAATCGGTGGAATTACATATACACTCAAAGTTAAATCTATCTATGATGCTCCACCGCTGACAAATGGTATTTGTTCACTATCAAAAACATAATCAGACGATTTATTATTTTTCTTCAGTTACAAAAGTTACTTACTTTACACCATTACCGCCATTGAAAAGTTTAAGCTTCTTATTTTACTTCAAGTTAAAAATATGAAAAATAATTAATTGTATCCCGTAAAAAATCCGTGTCACTATATCCTATATGGAATAAAGTACTGATTGCGCATGCACCAAAGGCAAAATGAATTATTTTATATTGTTTTTTTTTGTTAATTAGACATATATATACACGAGTAAACACCAATTATTGTTCAAATGATGAATATCATTTAGGCTATGTCGGCGGTGGAGCATCTTTAAAATTGAATTTTCTAGTTTTAGGTTCATATCGCGAAATTTTGGCCCGCGCAAATCACCGGTTATACTGTTTCTTTGTTTGATTCAATTAACGTCCTATTAACAGCTAGGGTCATGTAAGGACGGCCTCCCATGTATACTGTGGATTGCTTGTATGTATTGCGAGGTGCGTGTTTTGGGAGACTGCGACATATTCGTGTTATGTCTTTTTGTATATTTGAACTATTGTCCTTTTTATAGTGCTATATCACTGAAGCATGCCGCCGAAGACATCAAGCAACATACCCCACCCGGTCACATTATACTGACAACGGGTGAACCAGTCGTCTCACTCCCGTTTTGCTGAGCGCTAAGCAGATGCAGAAACTACCACTTTCATAGACTTTGGTGTGTCTCGGCCAGGGGACAGAACCTTCCTCACATGGGCGAACGCTCAACTCAAGGCCAAAAGTGAGGCGATGCCAAGGGAGGCATTAGGAAAGATAAAGTCAGTTAGGAAGAAGAGAAAAGAAAAGATCCTAAATTTAGTCGCCTATTACGATCATGCAATAAGGCCATCAGGTACAATTCTAACGCCTTACCTGCAGGGCCAATCCCATTTTGGTGTATATTAAAGATACTCCACCGCTGACAAATGATATTTTTTCACTATCAAATACAGCAGACGATTTAGTATTTTTCTTCAGTTACAAAATTTACGTACTTTACACCACTACCACCATTGAAAAGTTCGAGCTTCTAATTTTACTTAAAGGTAAAAATATGAAAAATAATTGCATCCCGAAAAAAATCCGTGGCATTATATCCTATTTGGAATGAAGTACTGATTGCGCATGCACCAAAAGCAAATTAAATAATTTCATATTAGTTTTTGTGTTAATTAGTCAGATATATACACGATTACACACCAATTATTGTTCAAATGATGAATATCATTTATGCTCTGTCGGCGATGGAGCATCTTTATGCAAAATGCTTCGTGACCTCGATCTTTAGGCGAGATCGTGTTTCCCCTTCAAAGTGTTTAGCTAAGACCTATCACGGAATTAATAGGATTTGCGTCGAAATAAACAAATAAAGAAATAAAAAAAATTAAACTCAAAGTTAGTCGTGCCCGGCATTGAATATCTGAAAATCAATCAAGAAGCTTTAAATTTAATTATAGTTTGAAAATTGACTTAGAATTAAATTAACCCTTCATTCCTAACATCAGATACTACATTGAATAGGTAGAACGACAGAAATGTTGCAACGAACATTTCACACGTGCAATTCAAATTGAGATATAATTACCTTATTAAATTAAATACGACAATGACGCACAGCAGGTGTCAGTTTTGATAAGGCGAAATGCTAGGCTACCGCTTAGGCGATATCATGTCAATAGTATTCCCGGGATGAAACTCAATTCAGTATGCTAAATATTCAATGCAATGCCATAACATAATGATGTTATCCTAATTACACGCAGAGGAAAACGTGTTGCGATATTACACGTGCAGTTCCACATGACGCTAATCAAAGAAATATCACTTGCTATCTTTGGTAATTGCTTTTGAATCACGTCTTGGCATATCTTGCCCCTATAACGAGCATTACTACATATAATACGTTGATAATTTACGATGAAATCAGAGTAAATTTGTCGGTGAAACCAAATATTTTTAATGTTCATACAAATTTGATTTTAATCAGTGAAATCTTTTCTGGGCAAATGCGTAACACTAATGAAGGAAACCTTAAATGTGTTCTGTTTTAATTGGTTCGAATCAAGTGCCGACATGTTTTTTTTACAATAATAATATTTTCTTGGTTTGTTTGAAAATAACGTCTTATCAACAGCCAGCCAGGATCATGTAAGGACGGCCTCCTATGTATACAGTATGTAGCTTGTGTGAAGTGCGTTTTTTGGGAGACTGTGGTAAGTTCATGTTTTGTCTTCTTGTAAAGTGGAACTGTTAACAAAGAATACTTTAATGACTCACGATGTAATAAAACAATGTAAACCAATTCATTGTGCGTGCGGTTTAATTTTGCAGATGATTAGAAACCACAAAAATTAATTGCGTCGTCGCGAATAACTCTTAGCACAGATACCGTATAAAAACAATATTTTGTAAAATTGCGAAATTAAATTGAAGTGAAAAATAGTATGGCCAGAAAACGCAAAATTAAGTCGCCGCAAAATCAAGTTGGTTGATTTTAATATATATTCGTAATAAACTATTAATAGTTATTTGTGGGGAAAATGTCTTTATTCAATTACATCGTATTGTTCATAAGCATATTATTAAATCAATGAAATCGCTTTAGGCCAAAGCAATGCTTGAGTTGAGCATACATTTTCTTACACTCGCGTCTGAAACGGTCGTCTAGAAAACAGTATACAAGTGGGTTGGTGGCATTACTCAGGAAGTAGCCCCTGATGAGGATAGCACTGAAAGATCCAATGGAGACGGAAATGTCCTCATAGGTGGGGCGGTTGATGCCCTGAATGATGATTAGGACAAGATGAGGCAAATACCCCGCGTAGGAAATCGCCGTCGCGACTAGAAACATAAAAGTAATTTGTTTACTCCGGTCGAAAATCTTCAATTTCTTCGCGGACATTTTCATAGCAGACACGGTTGATAATGACCGTGACAGCGACTTCCGGTTGTGATGGTCCCCATAACTTGACTCCTCGTCGTGAATGTGTGCCGAATTGTCTTCCTTCTTCAGCGTTGTGGTGGCGCCCCCGTCTGAGCTAATCGGTCCACCTTTACATGAGGATAAGCTAGTGAGGCGTTGTTTGGGCAAAGTGGTTTGAGACGCACGTCGGAATTTCATCTGTCGGTAGAGAACTCTTCCTATAAATGTATACGTTACGACGCATACTATGAATATTATTGTACATAACAATAACAAAAATGAGGAATAAATCTTGAAGAAAGTTTTCTTGTAATTACTGTAAACTGTACAGTCCGACCCGACGAGTTCCGGGAAATTGTCAACAGGTTTGGAAGTTGGTCCGTAAACAATAAGTGCAGGGATAGATATCGCAATGGAAACAATGACAGTTATCATGCAGGAGTATTTCGCTTCTTTCGCTGAAAGTTGTCTGCCCATTGGGACACATGCCTTCCGGTAACGTTCCACAGCAATTATCCCAAGCAGTAAACCTGAACACAAGACCACAAAGTGGTTCAGGAAGCGGAATATCTTACACGCACTTACGGAAGTAAATGTATAGCTGTGCCTGGCATCCATAATCTCGAAAGGAATGCTCAGTGAGCAGGCTATAAAGTCTACTGCTGCTAGCCATACTACAAAAATCTTGTGGTTTGATGTTTTGTAGCGATACAAATAAACCAGAAATGCATGTGCATTTCCAATAGCTCCAACAACACAAAGAAGCGTAAGATACACAACAACCGGAATGTACTTATCCAAAAACTTTTCTGATTCTAATTTATATAAATCCGGTATGACATCCGTAACATAACTACCGGAAGTCCAAGTAGTGGTGACGACATACTGATTAGTTGCGTTGGCACTTACAACAGTTGAATCTGTTGGGTCATACGCAGTTGTCCATTGCTCTATATCCCCTTGGGTCGATATTTCGTCAAGCAGAAGCGACATATCTGGAAAGGGAAAACAATCAAAATAAAAAAAGTCCCGTGAGGGAAACTGAAATAGAAATAATTGATAGGATATACATGTACTATATTACACATTAAATTATGATTTAATGTATCTCATCATCTGTAGTGTAATAGAAATCGTGTTATAGCTATTTGAAAAAACTGAAATAGAAATAATTGATAGGATATACATGTACCATATTACACATTAAATTATGATTTAATGTATTTCATCATCTGTAGTGTAATAGAAATCGTGTTATAGCTATTTATTTTCTGAACATGTTCCTGAACGCTTTATTTGTAATACAATACAATGTATTCGACAATTTGTGTGGCTACGAAACTCGGAAATTATCACTCAGGTATGGATTGTTTATGGAATTTGGCGATCAATTTCTTGGTATTTTGTTTTGGTTTTTCACAATTTTGGTGAAAAAGTGTGATCGTAACTTCCATGTCGTGTTTCACGTTTAAAATGACTGTATTACTAAAATAACGGCATAAGTTCTAATATTGATTACAAGGAGACACAACAACACGGACATACTGCAGCCTCCCAAAATTCACACCAAACACAGCATAAATCGGAGGCCATCCTTAAATGAGCCTGGCTGTTAATAGGACGTTTAATCAATCACTTATGAACGATCCATGTAAACTTGTTTCTTTTTTATTATTTTATTAGGTTTAACATCCTATTAACAGCCATGGCCATGTAAGGAAAGCATCCCATGTATGCGGGGTGTTTTGGATATGAAGTGTGAGGTGCGTGTTTTGGGAGACTGTGGTATGCTCGTGTTGTAACATTTTGTAATAGAGGAACTTTCCCCCTTTTTTCATCCTGACTGAACTACTTTATCTTACATTCATACGCTCTTCATATTGGAATAGATTTCGGCAGGGAACACTCGGACATCCGAATTAAGTGGGAAGGATCGTTGTAATACTCTTAACCACTTCGTTTTCGCAAAAGCTCGAACGCGAATTTAAATATTTCATGAACCATTATTTCAAACGTAACAGGAATGAATGGTTGTCAGTAAAAAAGTCATTGAGAAGTCCAGCGAAAATCATGTATTTGCTAATGTATTGAAAACAAAAAAACAAAGACAAATAATTGTAGATGAGGAAGTAATATGATCTATGCTTTATTCTTACCTGTTCTTTTGCGAGGTCAATGCGGTTCCTTTAATTCTCACCGGTAGGTTTCCTTAATGCATAAATCGCTCATAAAATGTTGCAGATGACGAAAAAAATATCCATTTATGTCAAGATTATGTGTGATTATGTCTCGTGTAACCAAAACATCTGTGGTCACAGGACTGACATTGTGCAACAGACAGACACGTCACTCGGCCAAACAGTCCAAAGTGGTGTCGGTGTATCGGTCTTCAACATAGTACTATGCTCCTTACTTAACCCATTGGACACGTCTCCTCATAGCCGCATCAGATGATGATATTAATTGGGTTTAAGGACTTAAGATGTCAAGTGTTAAATCAAAACTGTCCCTAACCGGAAGTAGGCCATTTAGGCACTATCACTAGATAATACGATGTACAATGAACCACGCACTTGCCATGTGGAAAACACACACATACATTACAAAAGAAAAGGAAAAAACTAATTCACATAATTGAAGAAGTAAATTTATGAACAAAATATTAAAATAACGTAAATGACATGTAATGGAAACTCGTGTTTTATTGTCTGTTGTCTATTTATAATATTGCAGCCCTTCGTGCTCGCCTGAGCATTTCTAAAGTAACACATAAATGGAAGTTTATATAAAAAATTAATCTTTAACATTCAATCATATATATATATATATACCGACAACTTCAGTTTGCGGCGGTCATTTTTGTACATTGACGCTGTGATGCTTTGAAGTAAGCTCCTTATATAATCGTTCGGTTCAAACGTTCTTGTGATCCGATAATCGTAATCTTTGTCCAACAGAAAGCTCAAGATATTTGGACCAGCTTAAGCGACTGACCAAAAACAACGTCTGTAACGGAAATAAAATATATCCCTTATCAAATGTGTGTTTGGGGGCGAATATAATGTGTGAATAAATGAATAAAAATAAACAATTAATGGTAACTGTAACTGAACTGTTATCCTTTAAGGCTTTGCCTTCAGTCATTAAAATCGTTCCGTATAAGAGCGGTGCCCTTCGTACACAAAGGGCATGGAGTACGAAGCACGTATGTAATACGCAAATGAAGATTTAATAAAACAAAATTAAGGCCTGCACAGTAATAGCTAATTTTTTCGGGGACCATATCAAATTTATGCGTAGGATTATGGGTAACAATCACCGTGGATATGTTGCATTGCTGTAAGCTCGTTATATTACCATGCGGTTCAAACGCTCTTGTGATTTTAAGGAGTGTATACCTGTATCCGGAAAAAAACTCAATGATATCGCTATAATTTCAAAACGTGTAAGTAATTTGGAAGATATTTAATTTATATTAATTGATTTATTTATTCTTTCACATTTCTTTTGATAATACAATTATCGTTGCTATCGATCACAGGTTGTATCAAATTAGTTTATTTTATTTCCTTAGATTTTTAACCCTTAAATAGTACAGTTGATAGTAGACTAAAGGTTACACATTGTATATATTGTATATTGTATGTTGTATACATGTAAAGTACTAGGCTTACCTAGGTGTACCCACGGACTACTCTGACATCACAAGACCACGTGACCTGTAGTCTAAACCTCGTGCACTCCTTGTCTCCCTGTAGTCTAAACGTAGTGCACTCCGTGTGCACAAGGGTGTAACCTTTAGTCTACTACCAACTGTGAGTTTTTATTGGGTCCCGTTCAAATAATACATTCCCCCTTCCAGTTTCCAACATTACCTGCTGACCAAAAACGAAATATATGTTACATAATACCATTTGTTTCTTCTCATGGAGGAGGCCGACAGATAAACTGTGAAATACATGAATAAAAAATAAACAAAAAGTTAAATCAATTTCGTTATCCCATAAAGTTCACTTTTCTTTATAATGCATCCATGCTGTCTAACTGCATTTGGTTATAAAAGGCATTACCTTCAGTCATTTTATATCAATGTTATATCTAGACTATTTTGGAGTTAGTAATGTCTTGTAGTTCTGAATCCACAATAGCAATCGTGGCCACTACCGTATATGATCTACATTCAATATTGGTATCCATATAAATAATGTTATGGGAATATACACAGAGTTTGAAATTAGTAAGTATGGTTATTCTGCTGGTCTTTTAAGTACAGCCTTCCCATCACGCAATAAGTTGTGTGTGTGAATTGATATTTTGAGAGGCATATTAGTGTACTGAATGCTCGGGGATTTTCCCGAGACTTGACAATGTTTCGTTTGTGGGAAGATATTTGGACATTTCACAATGCAAATACGTTTCTTTATAACAGCAAGTAATATAATTATTAGCTATTACAAATAATCATCATTTTAAAACAAGAGTCATTACGAATTGAAAGTGGCTCAATTTATTCCAGAATTCACCAATCTCAATTGCTTATGCATTCATGGCTTTTTTGCAAGTAGATGGGTAATAGTTTTTTGTCAAATTATCCACATTTATACAGTGTTCTATCCTACATCAGCGGGAGATTAAAAGATAAAGACAGATGCCACGATGTACTCGGGAAATTGGCCTCCTATGAATATT